>JAVTVJ010000370.1:0-18169 GCA_034509425.1 Eopsaltria australis
CAATTATGCTAATTTCCTAAAGCTATAAATATGTACTCACCCCTGGAGGGGCTGGGCTTTTATGGACACCTTTCCATAACTGCTCCTGAAGACCTTAAAAATAAAGATCCCCTTTTATATTACCTCCTTGCTAAAATGATCTCGAGTTTCTTTTCCAGGCTGGGGGAAAATGCAACAGTTATTTGGCACACCCAGAAGGGACACGAGAACCTGGTACCCTTCCTCTGGACCGAAAACATCCTGCAAGGAATTCCTTTCTGACAGCAATCTAAGAATTCCCTGCCACGGGCCTGAGGTCGAGACACCATGGTTCCAAGATCCCACAGGAGGTAGTATAAAGGTGGTTCTTTTCGTTGTGTAGTGTGTAGTTTGTATGTGTGTGTATTGTTTATGTATTGTGTATCTGTTTAAGGTCAGTAATTGGTTTAGCGATCCCAGGACAACCTGGCGTGGTTGGTGAGAAAATTTGCTTTTGAGAAATTTGCTTTTTGATCATTCTCCAAGTTTTTTCCTGTTGCCAGAATTTTCCAACCTTGCCCGGCAGAGATCGGCTGGTGGGGAGGGCGGGTGTGTGATCTCGGCTGAGGAATTTGTTCCTGGTAGAAGGAAAAAAAAAGGCAAATCAACAGTGCGAAAAGTTTAAATTTCAACAATGTTTAGCACAGTTGCGAGTTTTGAATTGAAAGCTGGCCTGAGACATCTGGGCATGGAGCGGCCGGGGGAGGCCTGGTCTGCTTCTTGGTAGGAGGTGGGGGATGGGCCCCGCTTCCTACAGGTTTGTGGAGCGGCTGGGTGTCCAGCCTGCTCCTTGGTGGGAGGCTGGGGAGAGATTCCCACTTCCTACAGGTTTGTGGAGCGGCGGGGGGTCCAGCCTGCTCCTTGGTGGGAGGCTGGGGAGAGATTCCCACTTCCTACAGGTTTGTGGAGCGGCTGGGTGTCCAGCCTGCTCCTTGGTGGGATGGCGAGTGAGAAATCTTAGCCTCGCGTTTCCTAGGCAGGTCTGTGTGGAGAGGCTGGGTGTCCAGCCTGGCTCCTTAGTGGGAGGCGAGGAGAGATCCTCGCTTCAAGCAGAAGAGTAAAGTTTGTGGGAATTCGGCGAAGAGAAAGCTCGGTTCGCCATTACACAGCAAGTAGATATACCAGTTGTAAGGGAGGGGAGGAAGGCACCCCCCACTTTCTATGTTCCATCTGTAAAAAGTTTTTCCAAGATTTTAAGGCAAGGGCGACTCCCGGACTTCCGGGACGGCTCCGCGAGCAGGGCGGTCACTCCCCCGTGACAGAAGCGGGCACCAGCCGCTCTGAGAGGGGCGGAGGTGATTCCTGCCATTGCCCTGGTCACGGCCGGGGGATGCGCGGGGGAGCGGTCCCAGGAAGCGAACCGGGACCGGGGCTGCCGCTGCGCTGCTTCGGCCCTGCTCTGGCGGAGGCGGGCCGCCGCTGCGCGGCCACGGCCCGGCTCACTCGCTGCCCCTGGGCCCCGCCCGCACCGGCCCAGAGCGGGCCGGGAGTGTGAGATCTATGGGAAGGAACGGCCCTATCGCACTTTCCCCAAGTAAAGAGCGTTTTAGAGACACCCGAGAGCCGCTGTGAGCAGCAGCACGGGCCGAGCGCGGGCGAGCCGGGGGTGCCCCTGGGCGGGGGTGCCCGCATGCCGCGCCCGTCCCCGGCCGTGCGAGGGCAGCGAGCGCTCTTTGTCTGCTCTGGTAAGCACTCAAAAGGGAAACACTGAGCCCAAAGAACAAGAAGCCGTTTTTAGGCTCCCTTAAACCATGCTATAAGTAAGCAGAGTCCTGTGTTAACAAATATCTTAGAATGGTTTACTGAGTTAAATTTGTAAAAGACCTTCTCCTGTATCCTTGTGAGTAAAAAAGACCAAGGACTCTTTACTATTATGTAAAAATAATCCTGAAACTGGAGAACTAGGGCAGTCAGCAACTGAAAATTGCTGCATCCAACCAGCAGCCAAGAATTGATACATCCAACAGTTGCATGCAACCCACTGTAAGTTTCTTCTGTGAACATAGAAGACATGGACCCTATGCCATGCTACTGAAACTGGATAATGTTATTCTGAAAACGTTTGCTGTCAATCCTAGTATGTCTGTTCCCAGCACTAACTGATGATGTATTTAAGTCTGACTGTTTGCAGACCATTCCAGCAGAGCAGACCTGAAAGATGTGCCAGCCTGGGAGCTGTATGCAGATGAGAGCAGCTTCATGCGAGATGGCAAACAAAAGACAGGTTATGCAGTAACAACCACGAACCAGGTAACCATGAGAAAAGGTTACCATCAAATGTACCATCACAAAAAGCTGAACTGATTATATCAATGAAAGATCTAGAACTGAGCAAAGTCATCTAGAAGGAAGGAAGACTAGCAACTATTCAAGCCTAGAGACTGAGTCTATGCTGAATGAAGGGACAGTAATCTTACGAGCTAAGTAAAAAGAGTCATTCCAAGTCCTGACTACCCTCACCAAATCCAAAGCTGCTGGCAGAGAGCCTTGAATTCACTGCTCCAGAGTTAAGAAGACGTCTGCTCCATAGACAGCCAGAAAAACAGAGACTGATACAAATTGAGATGATATGATTTAAACTGTTCTTTTGTACCCTCTTATCTGTGCCAGTTGGTAACCGTGATTCAAATTTGGTCCTAAAATTTGCATGTAACTCTAGTCCAAAATGTATCCAAAAGCTCTTCATAAGGACAACTTGTCAAAGTTGAGAATCTGGCCTGGTAAGTTTTGGCCCAAGATAAAGATTGGGCCTGTGCCCATGGAGCTGTGATTCCAAATGTCATGTTTAATCATATTAAAGGCTGTTGACAAAACAAAATAGCTCTTAATTTCCTACTAGCCACAAAATCATTAACACTAGTTGTTGTTCTTATGCAAATCTGAATGAAAAATTTTTTTAGAAATTTGGTTGAAATTTAAAAGCAAACTCAAATTCTACACCAAGTAACTCTCAAAAGAGCTTACTGAACCTTGAATATCTTCAGTACACTCACTTCATGGTTACCAAACTGAACCTAGATAAAAGAAATGTTCATGGTAACTGTAGTTATAATTAGCATCTGTGTAAAACTAGTGGGATAGCCAGTTGTATAAACCAGAGGTATGATTGAATGCAGAGTAGAGACTAGACAAGACAGAGTCTTGTTAGTCTCTAAAAAAGGGGGGAATGATGCCGTTTGGTTTCTGCCTTTTTTCTTTTATATGTTCTCTGTACCCTCTGCCCATATTTTTGTGGCTCTGTAGCCTACTATATTAATAGCTAGTTTTTCCAGTACCTTTCCATAGCCTTTCCCTAAGCAGAAAGACAAAACAAATTCCAGAGCTCCAAGCCCCAGGGGGTTGCAAGGCCCTGTCCCATCTCAGTTCTTCCTGGGAACCAAGGCTGAGAACAACTCTGAGGTACATTTTCATAAGCAGAGTGCAGCCAGTGCTGAGAGGGGGGCTCCAGGGAAGGGGCTGGACCTGAGGGGGAATTGAATCGCCACTTGTTCTCCTTATTGGTGCTCTTAATCAATTATGCTAATTTCCCAAAAGCTATAAATATGTACTCACCCCTGGAGGGGCTGGGCTTTTATGGACACCTTTCCATAACTGCTCCTGAAGACCTTCAAAATAAAGATCCCCTTTATATTACCTCCTTGCTAAAATGATCTCGAGTTTCTTTTCCAGGCTGGGGGAAAAGGCAACACCGACGCCACCTGAAATGCCGCGCGGATCAAGATCCTTCCCAGACGCAAGCTGCCATCAACTAGAACTCTGGCTGCAATTGTTGGGCTAAATGCCTCCTAAAAACTGGCATCATGGATCCGGGGGACTGAGTTTTCTTTCACGTGGAAAAGCACCATCGTTTGTATCGGAGCCCCCATGTCTGGGTGTCGACAACCGCTTGCGGAAATTCCGCATAAATTAAGATTCCTCACAGACACAAGCTGCCACTGAGAAGGACCCTGGCTGCCCTGTGGCCAAAACCCTCCTCCAAACTGACATCAAGAAACTGGGGTGAGTTCTCTTCTCAGAGAAAAAGGGACACCTTTTGGTGTCCTGGCCCCAAGGCACCCTCCAGGCTCCCGGTGATGCCGTTTGGTTTCTGCCTTTTTTCTTTTATATGTTCTCTGTACTCTCTGCACATATTTTTCTGGCTCTGTAGCCTACCATATTAATAGCTAGTTTTTCCAGTACCTTTCCATAGCCTTTCCCTAAGCAGAAAGACAAAACAAATTCCAGAGCTCCAAGCCCCAGGGGGTTGCAAGGCCCTGTCCTATCTCAGTTCTTCCTGGGAACCAAGGCCGAGAACAACTCTGAGGTACATTTCATAAGCAGAGTGCAGCCAGTGCTGAGAGGGGGGCTCCAGGGAAGGGGCTGGACCTGAGGGGGAATTGAATCGCCACTTGTTCTCCTTATTGGTGCTCTTAATCAATTATGCTAATTTCCTATAAATATGTACTCACCCCTGGAGGGGCTGGGATTTTATGGACACCTTTCCATAACTGCTCCTGAAGACCTTCAAAATAAAGATCACCTTTTATATTACCTCCTTGCTAAAATGATCTCGAGTTTCTTTTCCAGGCTGGGGGAAAAGGCAACAGTTATTTGGCACACCCAGAAGGGACACGAGAACCTGGTACCCTTACTCTGGACCGAAAACATCCTGCAAGGAATTCCTTTCTGACAGCAATCTAAAGAATTCCCTGCCACGGGCCTGAGGTCGAGACACCATGGTTCCAAGATCCCACAGGAGGTAGTATAAAGGTGGTTCTTTTTGTTGTGTAGTGTGTAGTTTGTATGTGTGTGTATTGTTTATGTATTGTGTATCTGTTTAATGTCAGTAATTGTTAGCGATCCCAGGACAACCTGGCGTGGTGGTGAGAAAATTTGCTTTTGAAATCATTTCTCCAAGTTTTTCCTGTTGCCGATTTTCCAACCTGCCCCAGAGATCGGCTGGGGGGGAGGAGGCGGGTGTGTGATCTCGGCGGCTGAAGGTTCGCATCGGCAACTCGTCTGAGATTGTTGCACTGGTAGAGAAAAGCAAATCACAGTGCAGTTTATTTTTCATGTTTAGCACATGCGAGTTTTGAAATTGAAAGCTGGCCTGGGAGACATCTGGCAATGGAGCGGCCGGGGGAGCCTGGTCTGCTTCTTGGTAGGTAGGTGGGGGAGTGGGGCCCGTCTTCCTACAGGTTTGTGGAGAGGCTGGGTGCCCAGCCTGCTCCTTGGTGGGACGCTGGGGAGAGATTCCCACTTCCTACAGGTTTGTGGAGCGGCTGGGTGCCCAGCCTGCTCCTTGGTGGGACGCTGGGGAGAGATTCCCACTTCCTACACGTTTGTGGAGCGGCTGGGTGCCCAGCCTGCTCCTTGGTGGGAGGCGAGTGAGAAATCCTCGCTTCCTACAGGTCTGTGGAGAGGCTGGGTGTCCAGCCTGCTCCTAGTGGGAGGCGAGGGAGAGATCCTCGCTTCCAGCAAGTTTTGTGGAACGGCCGAGAAAGCTCGGTTCGCACCATTGTAAGGGAAGGGGGAGAAGCCCCCACTTTCTATGTTCCATCTGTTAAAAGTTTTTCCAAGATTTTAAGGCACGGGCGAACTTCCCGGACTTCCGGGACGGCTCGCGAGCGGGGCGTCATCCCGTACAGAAGCGCAGGATGGGCGGGCACGCAGCCGCTCTGAGAGGGGCGGAGGTGATCCTGATTGCCCCTGGTCAGGCCGGGGGATGCGCCGGGGGAGCGGTCCCTAGGAAAGCGAAAAAAAAAAACCCCGGAACCGGCTGCCAGCTGCGCTGCTTTTCGGCCCTGCTCTGGAAGGAGGCGGGGCCCGCTGCGCGGGCAGGGCCCGGCTCCACCCGCTGCTACTGGGCCCCGCCGCACCGGCCCAGAGCGGGTGCCGGGAGTGTGAGATCTAGACAGAGCAGGAACGGCTCCTATCGACTTCTCACAGTAATCGCAGGCTTGTTTTAAGGACCCCCGAGAGCCGCTGTGAGCAGCAGCACGGGCCGAGCGCGGGCGAGCCGGGGGTGCCCCGGGGCGGGGGTGCCCGCATGCCGCGCCCGTCCCCGGCCGTGCGAGGGCAGCGAGCGCTCTTTGTCTGCTCTGGTAAGCACTCAAAAGGGAAACACCGAGCCCAAAGAACAAGAAGCCGTTTTAGGCTCCCTTAAACCATGCTATAAGTAAGCAAAGTCCTGTGTTAACAAATATCTTAGAATGGTTTACTGAGTTAAATTTGTAAAAGACCTTCTCCTGTATCCTTGTGAGTAAAAAAGACCAAGGACTCTTTACTATTATGTAAAATAATCCTGAAACTGAGAACTAGGGCAGTCAGCAACTGAAAATTGCTGCATCCATACCAGCAGCCAAGAATTGATACATCCAACAGTTGCATGCAACCCATCTGTAGTTTCTTCTGTGAAATAGAAGACATGGACCCTATGCCATGCTACTGAAACTGTAATGTATTCTGAAAACGTTTGCGCTGTCTAATCCTAGTATGTCTGTTCCCCAGCACTAACGATAATGTATTTAAGTCTGACTGTTTCAGACCATTCCAGCAGAGCAGACCTGAAAGATGTGCCAGCCTGGGAGCTGTATGCAGATGAGAGCAGCTTCATGAGAGATGGCAAACAAAAGACAGGTTATGCAGTAACAACCACGAAACAGGTAACCATGAGAAAAGTGTTACCATCAAATGTACCATCACAAAAAGCTGAACTGATTATATCAATGAAAGATCTAGAACTGAGCAAAGTCATCTAGAAGGAAGGAAGACTAGCAACTATTCAAGCCTAGAGACTGAGTCTATGTTGAATGAAGGGACAGTAATCTTACGAGCTAAGTAAAAAGAGTCATTCCAAGTCCTGACTACCCTCACCAAATCCAAAGCTGCTGGCAGAGAGCCTTGAATTCACTGCTCCAGAGTTAAGAAGACGTCTGCTCCATAGACAGCCAGAAAACAGAGACTGATACAAATTGAGATGATATGATTTAAACTGTTCTTTTGTACCTCTTATCTGTACAGTTGGTAACCGTGATTCAAATTTGGTCCTAAAATTTGCATGTAACTCTAGTCCAAAATGTATCCAAAAGCTCTTCATAAGGACAACTTGTCAAAGTTGAGAATCTGGCCTGGTAAGTTTTGCCCCAAGATAAAGATTGGGCCTGTGCCCATGGAGCTGTGATTCCAAATGTAATGTTTAATCATATTAAAGGCTGTTGACAAAACAAAATAGCTCTTAATTTCCTACTAGCCACAAAATCATTAACACTAGTTGTTGTTCTTATGCAAATCTGAATGAAAAATTTTTTTAGAAATTTGGTTGAAATTTGAAAGCAAACTCAAATTCTACACCAAGTAACTCTCAAAGAGCTTACTGAACCTTGAATATCTTCAGTACACTCACTTCATGGTTACCAAACTGAACCTAGATAAAAGAAATGTTCATAGTAACTGTAGTTATAATTAGCATCTGTGTAAGAACTAGTGGGATAGCCAGTTGTATAAACCAGAGGTATGGTTGAATGCAGAGTAGAGACTAGACAAGACAGAGTCTTGTTAGTCTCTAAAAAAGGGGGGAATGATGCCGTTTGGTTTCTGCCTTTTTTCTTTTATATGTTCTCTGTACTCTCTGCCCATATTTTTGTGGCTCTGTAGCCTACTATATTAATAGCTAGTTTTTCCAGTACCTTTCCATAGCCTTTCCCTAAGCAGAAAGACAAAACAAATTCCAGAGCTCCAAGCCCCAGGGGGTTGCAAGGCCCTGTCCTATCTCAGTTCTTCCTGGGAACCAAGGCCGAGAACAACTCTGAGGTACATTTTCATAAGCAGAGTGCAGCCAGTGCTGAGAGGGGGGCTCCAGGGAAGGGGCTGACCTGAGGGGGAATTGAATCGCCACTTGTTCTCCTTATTGGTGCTCTTAATCAATTATGCTAATTTCCTAAAAGCTATAAATATGTACTCACCCCTGGAGGGGCTGGGCTTTTAAGGACACCTTTCCATAACTGCTCCTGAAGACCTTCAAAATAAAGATCCCCTTTTATATTACCTCCTTGCTAAAATGATCTCGAGTTTCTTTTCCAGGCTGGGGGAAAAGGCAACACCGGACGCCACCTGAAATGCCGCATGGATCAAGATCCTTCCCAGACCCAAGCTGCCATCAGCTAGAACTTTGGCTGCAATTGTAGGGCTAAATGCCTCCTAAAAACTGGCATCATGCATCTGGGGGACTGAGTTTTCTTTCACATGGAAATACGCCATTGTTTTCATCGAAGGCCACATATCTGGGAGTTGACAGCCGCATGCTGAAATTCCGCATGGATTAAGATTCCTCGCAGACCCAAGCTGCCACCGAACAAGGACCCTGGCTGCCCTTGCAGGGCCAAAACCCTCCTCCAAACTGACATCAAGAAAGTGGGGGGCAGAGTTCTCTTTCTCAGAGAAAAGGGACACTTTTTTGTGTCCCGGCCCTAAGGCACTGTGCTCCCGGTGAGCCGTTTGGTTTCTGCCTTTTTTCTTTTATATGTTCTCTGTACTCTCTGCACATATTTTTGTGGCTCTGTAGCCTACTATATTAATAGCTAGTTTTTCCAGTACCTTTCCATAGCCTTTCCCTAAGCAGAAAGACAAAACAAATTCCAGAGCTCCAAGCCCCAGGGGGTTGCAAGGCCCTGTCCTATCTCAGTTCTTCCTGGGAACCAAGGCCGAGAACAACTCTGAGGTACATTTTCATAAGCAGAGTGCAGCCAGTGCTGAGAGGGGGGCTCCAGGGAAGGGGCTGGACCTGAGGGGGAATTGAATCGCCACTTGTTCTCCTTATTGGTGCTCTTAATCAATTATGCTAATTTCCTAAAAGCTATAAATATGTACTCACCCCTGGAGGGGCTGGGCTTTTATGGACACCTTTCCATAACTGCTCCTGAAGACCTTCAAAATAAAGATCCCCTTTTATATTACCTCCTTGCTAAAATGATCTCGAGTTTCTTTTCCAGGCTGGGGGAAAAGGCAACAGTTATTTGGCACACCCAGAAGGGACACGAGAACCTGGTACCCTTCCTCTGGACCGAAAACATCCTGCTAGGAATTCCTTTCTGACAGCAATCTACAGAATTCCCTGCCACGGGCCTGAGGTCGAGACACCATGGTTCCAAGATCCCACAGGAGGTAGTATAAAGGTGGTTCTTTTCGTTGTGTAGTGGGTAGTTTGTATGTGTGTGTATTGGTTATGTATTGTGTATCTGTTTAAAGTCAGTAATTGTTAGCGATCCCAGGACAACCTGGCGTGGTGGTGAGAAAAATTGCTTTTGAAATCATTTCTCCAAGTTTTTCCTGTTGCCGATTTTCCAACCTGCCCCAGAGATCGGCTGGTGGGGAGGAGGCAGGTGTGTGATCTCGGCTGAGATTGTTCAGTGGTAGAGAAAAGCAAATCACAGTGCGAAAGTTTATTTCATGTTTAGCACATGCGAGTTTTGAATTGAAAGCTGGCCTGGAGACATCTGGGCAGGGCGCGGCCGGGGGAGGCCTGGTCTGCTTCTTGGTAAGAGGTGGGGGATGGGCCCCGCTTCCTACAGGTTTGTGGAGCGGCTGGGTGTCCAGCCTGCTCCTTGGTGGGAGGCTGGGGAGAGATTCCCACTTCCTACAGGTTTGTGGAGCAGCTGGGTGTCCAGCCTGCTCCTTGGTGGAGGCTGGGGAGAGATTCCCACTTCCTACAGGTTTGTGGAGCGGCTGGGTGCCCAGCCTGCTGCCTTGGTGGGAGGCTGGGGAGAGATTCGGCACTTCCTACAGTTGTGGAGCGGGCTGGTGCCCGCTGCTCCTTGGTGGGAAGCTGGGGAGAGATTCCCACTTCCTACAGGTTTGTGGAGCGGCTGGGTGCCCAGCCTGCTCCTTGGTCGGAGGCGAGTGAGAAATCCTCGCTTCCTACAGGTCTGTGGAGAGGCTGGGTGTCCAGCCTGCTCCTTAGTGGGAGGCGAGGGAGAGATCCTCGCTTCCAGCAAGTTTTGTGGAACGGCCGAGAAAGCTCGGTTCGCACGATTGTAAGGGAAGGGGGAGAAGCCCCCACTTTCTATGTTCCATCTGTAAAAAGTTTTTCCAAGATTTTAAGGCAAGGGCGACTCCGGACTTCCGGGACGGCTCCGCGAGCAGGGCGGTCACTCCCCCGTGACAGAAGCGGGGCACCAGCCGCTCTGAGAGGGGCGGAGGTGATTCCTGCCATTGCCCTGGTCACGGCGGGGGGATGCGCGGGGGAGCGGTCCCAGGAAGCGAACCGGGACCGGGGCTGCCGCTGCGCTGCTTCGGCCCTGCTCTGGCGGAGGCGGGGCCGCCGCTGCGCGGCCACGGCCCGGCTCACTCGCTGCTCCTGGGCCCCGCCCGCACCGGCCCAGAGCGGGCCGGGAGTGTGAGATCTAAGAGCAGGAACGGCCCTATCGCACTTTCCACAGTAACGGGCTTGTTTTAAGGACACCCGAGAGCCGCTGTGAGCAGCAGCACGGGCCGAGCGCGGGCGAGCCGGGGGTGCCCCTGGGCGGGGGTGCCCGCATGCCGCGCCCGTCCCGGCCGTGCGAGGGCAGCGAGCGCTCTTTGTCTGCTCTGGTAAGCACTCAAAAGGGAAACACCGAGCCCAAAGAACAAGAAGCCGTTTTTAGGCTCCCTTAAACCATGCTATAAGTAAGCAGAGTCCTGTGTTAACAAATATCTTAGAATGGTTTACTGATTTTAAATTTGTAAAGATCCTTCTCCTGTATCCTTGTGAGTAAAAAAGACCAAGGACTCTTTACTATTATGTAAAATAGCTGAAACTGGAGAACTAGGCAGTGGAGCACTGAAAATTACTTGCATCAACCAGCAGCCAAGAATGATACATCCAACAGTGCCTGACACCCAGCTGTAAGTTTTTCTGGTGAACTATAGGAAGACATGGACCCTATGTCCATCTACTGAAACTGGATTAATGTTATTCTGAAAACGTGTGCTGTCAATCCTAGTATGTCTGTTCCCAGCACTAACTGATATGTATTTAAGTCTGACTGTTTGCAGACCATGGAAGAAGCCTATTCCAGCAGAGCAGACCTGAAAGATGTGCCAGCCCGGGAGCTGTATGCAGATGAGAGCAGCTTCATGCGAGATGGCAAACAAAAGACAGGTTATGCATTAACAACCACGAACCAGGTAACCATGAGAAAAGTGTTACCATCAAATGTACCATCACAAAAAGCTGAACTGATTATATCAATGAAAGATCTAGAACTGACAAAGTCATCTAGAAGGAAGGAAGACTAGCAACTATTCAAGCCTAGAGACTGAGTCTATGTTGGATGAAGGGACAGTAATCTTACGAGCTAAGTAAAAAGAGTCATTCCAAGTCCTGACTACCCTCACCAAATGCAAAGCTGCTGGCAGAGAGCCTTGAATTCACTGCTCCAGAGTTAAGAAGACGTCCGCTCCATAGACAGCCAGAAAACAGAGACTGATACAAATTGAGATGATATGATTTAAACTGTTCTTTTGTACCTCTTATCTGTACAGTTGGTAACCGTGATTCAAATTTGTTCCTCAAATTTGCATGTAACTCTAGTCCAAAATGTATCCAAAAGCTCTTCATAAGGACAACTTGTCAAAGTTGAGAATCTGGCCTGGTAAGTTTTGCCCCAAGATAAAGATTGGGCCTGTGCCCATGGAGCTGTGATTCCAAATGTCATGTTTAATCATATTAAAGGCTGTTGACAAAACAAAATAGCTCTTAATTTCCTACTAGCCACAAAATCATTAACACTAGTTGTTGTTCTTATGCAAATCTGAATGAAAAATTTTTTTAGAAATTTGGTTGAAATTTGAAAGCAAACTCAAATTCTACACCAAGTAACTCTCAAAGAGCTTACTGAACCTTGAATATCTTCAGTACACTCACTTCATGGTTACCAAACTGAACCTAGATAAAAGAAATGTTCATAGTAACTGTAGTTATAATTAGCACCTGTGTAACAACTAGTGGGATAGCCAGTTGTATAAACCAGAGGTATGGTTGAATGCAGAGTAGAGACTAGACAAGACAGAGTCTTGTTAGTCTCTAAAAAAGGGGGGAATGATGCCGTTTGGTTTCTGCCTTTTTTCTTTTATATGTTCTCTGTACTCTCTGCCCATATTTTTGTGGCTCTGTAGCCTACTATATTAATAGCTAGTTTTTCCAGTACCTTTCCATAGCCTTTCCCTAAGCAGAAAGACAAAACAAATTCCAGAGCTCCAAGCCCCAGGGGGTTGCAAGGCCCTGTCCTATCTCAGTTCTTCCTGGGAACCAAGGCCGAGAACAACTCTGAGGTACATTTTCATAAGCAGAGTGCAGCCAGTGCTGAGAGGGGGGCTCCAGGGAAGGGGCTGGACCTGAGGGGGAATTGAATCGCCACTTGTTCTCCTTATTGGTGCTCTTAATTATGCTAATTTCCTAAAAGCTATAAATATGTACTCACCCCTGGAGGGGCTGGGCTTTTATGCCACCTTTCCATAACTGCTCCTCGAACACTTAACCGATAAAGCATCCAACATTTTATATACCTCCTGGCTAAAATGATCTCGAGTTTCCTTTTCCAGCGGGGGAGAAAGGCAACACCGGACGCCACCTGAAATGCCGCATGGATCAATGATCCTTCCCAGACCAAGCTGCCATCAGGTAGAACTCGTGCTCGAAATTGTAGGGCTACATGCCTCTAAAAACGGCAATCATGCATCTGGGGGCACTGAGTTTTTCTTTCACACATGGAAATGCGCCATTGTTGCATCGTAAGCCACAATCTGGGAGTGAAGCCGCAGCTGAATTCCGCATGATTAAGATTCCTCGCAGACCGCAAGCTGCCACCGAACGAAGGACCCTGGCTGCCCTTGCAGGCGCCAAAACCCTCTTCCAAACACATCAAAACTGGGGGGGCAGAGTTCTCTTTCTCAGAGAAAAGGGAGACTTTTTGTGTCCCGGCCCGAAGGCACTGTTGTCCCTGCTGCCTCCTGAAATTCGGCATGGATCAAGATTCCTCGCAGACCGCAGCTGCCACCGACAAGGACCCTGGCTGCCCTTGCAGGGCCAAAACCCTCCTCCAAACTGACATCAAGAAAGTGGGGGGCAGAGTTCTCTTTCTCAGAGAAAAGGGCCACTTTTTGTGTCCCGGCCCTAAGGCACTGTTCTCCCTGCTGCCTGCTGAAATTTCCCATGGATCAAGATTCCTCGCGACCCAAGCTGGCCACCGACAGGGACCCTGGCTGGCCCTTGCAGGGCCAAACCCCTCAAACCTGACATCACGAAACTGGGGGCAGAGTTCTCTTCTAAGAGAAAAAGGGACACTTTTTGTGTCCTGGCCCTAAGGCACTGTGCTCCGGGACGCCACCTGAAATTCCGTATGGATCAAGATTATTCCCTGACGCAAGCTGCCATCAACCAGGACTCTGGTTGCATTTGTAGGGCCAAAACCCTCCACCAAACCGACATCATGAATCTTGGGCCTAAGTTTTCTTTCACATGGATCAGTGCCATCATATGTATCGTAGGCCCCATGTCTGGGAGTCGACTGCCGCCTCTTCAAATTCCGCATGGAGCAAGATCCCTCGTAGACCCAAGCTGCCATCGACTAGGACACTGGCTGCCCTTGCAGGGCCAAAACCCTCCTCCAAACTGACATCAAGAAACTGGGGGCAGAGCTATCTTTCTCAGAGAAAAGGGACACTTTTTGTGTCCCGGCCCTAAGGCACTCTGCTCCCGGACCCCTATGCCGCATGGATCGAAGATCTTCCCAGACGCAGCTGCCATCACTAGAACTCTGGCTGCAATTGTAGGGCCTAATCATCCTAAAAACTGGCAGTCATGCATCTGGGGGACTGAGTTTTCTTTTCACATGAAATGCGCCATTGTTTGCATCGAAGGCACGGCATATCTGGGAGTTGACAGCCGCATGCTGAATTCCCGCATGGATTAAGATTCCTCGCAGACGCCAAGCTGCACCGAACAAGGACCTGGATGCCCTTGCAGGGCAAGAACCTCCTCCAAACTGATCATCAAGAAACTGGGGGGCAGAGTTCTCTTTCTCAGAGAAAAGGGACACTTTTTGTGTCCCGGCCTCGGCACTGTGCTCCCGGTGATGCCGTTTGGTTCGCCTTTTTTCTTTTATATGTTGTCTGTACTCTCTGCACATATTTTGTGGCTCTGTAGCCTACTATATTAATAGCTAGTTTTTCCAGTACCTTTCCATAGCCTTTCCCTAAGCAGAAAGACAAAACAAATTCCAGAGCTCCAAGCCCCAGGGGGTTGCAAGACCCTGTCCTATCTCAGTTCTTCCTGGGAACCAAGGCCGAGAACAACTCTGAGGTACATTTTCATAAGCAGAGTGCAGCCAGTGCTGAGAGGGGGGCTCCAGGGAAGGGGCTGGACCTGATGGGGAATTGAATCGCCACTTGTTCTCCTTATTGGTGCTCTTAATCAATTATGCTAATTTCCTAAAAGCTATAAATATGTACTCACCCCTGGAGGGGCTGGGCTTTTATGGACACTTTCCATAACTGCTCCTGAAGACCTTCAAAATAAAGATCCCCTTTTATATTACCTCCTTGCTAAAATGATCTCGAGTTTCTTTTCCAGGCTGGGGAAAGGCACATTATTTGGCACAGCCAGAAGGGACACGAGAACCTGGTTACCTTCCTCTGGACCGAAAACATCCTGCCAAGGAATTCCTTTCTGACAGCAATCTAAAGAATTCCTGCACGGGCCTGAGGTCGAGATCATCCATGGTTCGAGATCCACAGAGTAGTATAAAGGTGGTTCTTTTCGTTGTGTAGTGTGTAGTTTGTATGTGTGTGTATTGTTTATGTATTGTGTATCTGTTTAAAGTCAGTAGTTGTTAGCGATCCCAGGACAACCTGGCGTGGTGGTGAGAAAATTTGCTTTTGAAATCATTTCTCCAAGTTTTTCCTGTTGCCGATTTTCCAACCTGCCCCAGAGATCGGCTTGTGGGGAGGAGGCGGGTGTGTGATCTCGGCTGAGATTGTTCACTGGTAGAGAAAAGCAAATCACAGTGCGAAAGTTTATTTCATGTTTAGCACATGCGAGTTTTGAATTGAAAGCTGGCCTGGAGACATCTGGGCATGGAGCGGCCGGGGAGGCCTGGTCTGCTTCTTGGTAGGAGGTGGGGGATGGGCCCCCACTTCCTCCAGGTTTGTGGAGCGGCTGGGTGCCCAGCTTGCTCCTTGGTGGGAAGCTGGGGAGAGAGTCCCACTTCCTACAGGTTTGTGGAGCGGCTGGGTGCCCAGCCTGCTCCTTGGTGGGAGGCGAGTGAGAAATCTTCGCTTCCTACAGGTCTGTGGAGAGGCTGGGTGTCCAGCCTGCTCCTTAGTGGGAGGCGAGGGAGAGATCCTCGCTTCCAGCAAGTTTTGTGGAACGGCCGAGAAAGCTCGGTTCGCACCATTGTAAGGGAGGGGGAGAAGCCCCCACTTTCTATGTTCCATCTGTAAAAAGTTTTTCCAAGATTTTAAGGCAAGGGCGACTCCCGGACTTCCGGGACGGCTCCGCGAGCAGGGCGGTCACTCCCCCGTGACAGCAGCGGGGCACCAGCCGCTCTGAGAGGGGCGGAGGTGATTCCTGCCATTGCCCTGGTCACGGCCGGGGGATGCGCGGGGAGCGGTCCCAGGAAGCGAACCGGGACCGCGGCTGCCGCTGCGCTGCTTCGGCCCTGCTCTGGCGGAGGCGGGGCCGCCGCTGCGCGGCCACGGCCCGGCTCACTCGCTGCTCCTGGGCCCCGCCCGCACCGGCCCAGAGCGGCCGGGAGTGTGAGATCTAAGAGGAGGAACGGCCCTATCGCACTTTCCACAGTAACGAGCTTGTTTTAAGGACACCCGAGAGCCGCGGTGAGCAGCAGCACGGGCCGAGCGCGGGCGAGCCGGGGGGGCCCCTGGGCGGGGGTGCCCGCATGCCGCGCCCGTCCCCGGCCGGGCGAGGGCAGCGAGCGCTCTTTGTCTGCTCTGGTAAGCACTCAAAAGGGAAACACCGAGCCCAAAGAACAAGAAGCCGTTTTTAGGCTCCCTTAAACCATGCTATAAGTAAGCAGAGTCCTGTGTTAACAAATATCTTAGAATGGTTTACTGAGTTAAATTTGTTAAAGACCTTCTCCTGTATCCTTGTGAGTAAAAAAGACCAAGGACTCTTTACTATTATGTAAAATAATACTGAAACTGGAGAACTAGGGCAGTCAGCAACTGAAAATTGCTGCATCCAACCAGCAGCCAAGAATTGATACATCCAACAGTTGCATGCAACCCACTGTAAGTTTCTTCTGTGAACATAGAAGACATGGAACCTATGCCATGCTACTGAAACTGGATAATGTTATTCTGAAAACGTTTGCTGTCAATCCTAGTATGTCTGTTCCAGCACTAACTGATAATGTATATAGTCTGACTGTTTGCCGAGACCCATGGAAGAAAAAGGCCCCCCCCCCTAATTCCAGCAAAAAAAGAGCAACACCCTGAAAGATGTGCCAGCCTGGGAGCTTTGCAGATTGAGAGCAGCTTCAATGCGAGATGGCTAAAACAAAGACAGGTTGCAGTACAATCCAGAACCAGGTAACCATGAGAAAAGTGTTTACCATCAAATGTACCATCACAAAAAGCTGAACTGATCATATCAATGAAAGATCTAGAACTGAGCAAAGTCATCTAGAAGGAAGGAAGACTAGCAACTATTCAAGCCTAGAGACTGAGTCTATGTTGAATGAAGGGACAGTAATCTTATGAGCTAAGTAAAAAGAGTCATTCCAAGTCCTGACTACCCTCACCAAATGCGAAGCTGCTGGCAGAGAGCCTTGAATTCACTGCTCCAGAGTTAAGAAGACGTCTGCTCCATAGACAGCCAGAAAACAGAGACTGATACAAATTGAGATGATATGATTTAAACTGTTCTTTTGTACCTCTTATCTGTACAGTTGGTAACCGTGATTCAAATTTGGTCCTAAAATTTGCCATGTAACTCTAGTCCAAAATGTATCCAAAAGCTCTTCATAAGGACAACTTGTCAAAGTTGAGAATCTGGCCTGGTAAGTTTTGCCCCAAGATAAAGATTGGGCCTGTGCCCATGGAGCTGTGATTCCAAATGTAATGTTTAATCCTATTAAAGGCTGTTGAAAAAACAAAATAGCTCTTAATTTCCTACTAGCCACAAAATCATTAACACTAGTTGTTGTTCTTATGCAAATCTGAATGAAAAATTTTTTTAGAAATTTGGTTGAAATTTGAAAGCAAACTCAAATTCTACACCCAGTAACTCTCAAAAGAGCTTACTGGACCTTGAATATCTTCAGTACACTCACTTCATGGTTACCAAACTGAACCTAGATAAAAGAAATGTTCATAGTAACTGTAGTTATAATTAGCATCTGTGTAACAACTAGTGGGATAGCCAGTTGTATAAAACAGAGGTATGGTTGAATGCAGAGTAGAGACTAGACAAGACAGAGTCTTGTTAGTCTCTAAAAAAGGGGGGAATGATGCCGTTTGGTTTCTGCCTTTTTTCTTTTATATGTTCTCTGTACTCTCTGCCAATATTTTTGTGGCTCTGTAGCCTACTATATTAATAGCTAGTTTTTCCAGTACCTTTCCATAGCCTTTCCCTAAGCAGAAAGACAAAACAAATTCCAGAGCTCCAAGCCCCAGGGGGTTGCAAGGCCCTGTCCTATCTCAGTTCTTCCTGGGACCCAAGGCCGAGACCAACTCTGAGGTACATTTTCATAAGCAGAGTGCAGCCAGTGCTGAGAGGGGGGCTCCAGGGACGGGGCTGGACCTGAGGGGGAAGTGAATCGCCACTTGTCTCCTTATTGGTTGCTCTTAATTATGCTAATTTCCTAAAGCTATAAATATGTACTCACCCCTGGAGGGGCTGGGCTTTTATGGACACCTTTCCATAACTGCTCCTGAAGACCTTAAAAATAAAGATCCCCTTTTATATTACCTCCTTGCTAAAATGATCTCGAGTTTCTTTTCCAGGCTGGGGAAAAAGGCAACACCGGACGCCACCTGAAATGCCGCATGGATCAAGATCCTTCCCAGACCCAAGCTGCCATCAACTAGAACTCTGGCTGCAATTGTAGGGCTAAATGCCTCCTAAAAACTGGCATCATGTATCTGGGGGACTGAATTTTCTTTCACATGGAAATTG
>JAVTVJ010000371.1:0-260106 GCA_034509425.1 Eopsaltria australis
CATTAGGACAGACATCAATTATGAAGATCTGTACCCACAACCCAAAGGATCTGGACAGACAACTCTGGGTGACAAAGGGAGATTAGTATCAAACTTATCATTAGACAATGTTAGGTAACTTTGACTATCACAATGTCACCTGCTTGAGCCACCCCATCCGAAGAGCCATCAACTCATCTAAAATTACATTTGTAGAGATGGCAATTTCTGCAAGGCAAAGCCAAGACTTGGCTACAGTAGGAGGTAATTTATCCCATGGATTCTAAACCTGTCAACTTTTTATTTATAGGGTGGTATTTTATAAAGCACATAATGTCATAAAGATGTCAGCATCAAAACCGAAATGAGCTCCTGGAATAAAGGAAAGTTATGGGGGATTTCAAACAGTTTTCACTTGCTTGACAGAGTGCCAAAGTGTTATTTTATCAGCTACATCTTCTGCAATGCACACAGCCTACCTGCTGAAGTAATTTCCACTGTTTGGAATTACCAGTTCAAGAAGAAACCATTACACACTCCTGGGGCTCACAGGAAGATTCACCATGCAAAAAGTGGTTAGAGACTACCTGAGAGCATTTTGCTTATTTTCTCCTCACACTGCGTACCATTTTTTTCCCTGTGATGAAAAGCTGCCAATGAGAGCTGGCCATTAAGTACGGAGATTTGTCTTTGTGGTTGCAAACTTTAAACTGACAGGATCAGGTCACTGTGCAGCTGAGAAACATTCAATGTAATCACCAGCTGGCACTCTAGTGAAACTGAGTCTTGTTTTAAGACCAAAGAAGCAAAATTTCTCAAGCATTAGGAAAGTATCTTTTGTGGAGATACTGCATCTTTTCCTGGAAAAGTTTAAAATGCCATTTTTTTTTTAATGGCCATGAAAACCCATGACTCACTATTGTCAAGTTCTAGAAATTCCTGATTTACTTCCTAAGACCCATTTTCAAAAAAGGAAACTGATAAATCACAGCACTTTTTAAAATTTCTCATTTTTCTTGTCTAAACTGATGATTTTCATGTTGATATTCTCCAAGCTGTGGGTTTTACTAATGAACTGATGATAATAGTAATTACAGCAAACACACAAGTTGTCAAATCTTCTGCTGAAGTGAGCTGAACTGCTCATCCTTTCATATATTTAAGATTTTTATCAAAATTACAACACTGCAAGCTCTGGCAACCAGGAGAGCCAATTGCATATATATTTTCCCCTAACTTTGCAAAAAGAACTAAGGTAGTTGGATGCTTAAATTCCACTAAGTGTGTACTTCTACATCCACAAGATCAAAACTGTGGCAGTTGTCAATATAGAAACGAGACCTAGGGGCTTGAGGACTTCCTGGTGGATTGGTCCATCAGGGAGTCGCCCCCCTGCTATAAAAACATCCATGGTTTAGCCTGGTTGTAGTCACACCCCAGTTACCACCCAAAGTTGACACCCCTTGTTCCTATTGAATATGTTATTTGTCTATCACAAAGGTGATTGACAGGTTGTTCTGGAAAGTTCTCTGTACCCCTGTTTATGATTTGTTGTTATCCCCAAACCACTCCCCTGTTTCTATATTATTTGCTGCTGTTGAAAGCTCCCGCCTTAATCCCACCCCAAGCCTTTACCCTGATTGGTTGTTTTTTGTACTACATAAGTTGCTGTCGAGAGCTAGTCGGGGCTCCTTTGACTTTGGGGTTCCAGGGAATAAACCTCTCTGTTGCCTGAAGCTTAGAGTCGCTCCTGCCTTTGTGATTCCTCCTGAACCAAACCCAAGACGACCCTCCACGCCTTCCTCCCTGTGTGGAATCCTCGGGTTTCCCTCGGCTCTCATCCTAACGGACAGGGGGTTGAGGTAGCACAGTGGTGAGGAAGGCAACCACCGAGCAGAGGCACCGTGCCTGGGATCGGAGGACGAGTAGGTATTACGCCGAAAAAAAATATTATAAAACTTTACAGTTGGCGCCCAACGTGAGTGGTTCCTGGAGGAACCACGAAAGACAGCTCGCTACCAGCAGCGAAGACGCCGTTGCGGGCCACTTCCTGCGGAGCTGCCTTTCGTTTAAGAAAGCAGCTTCTGCAGGTCGAGCTGCGACCCCCGGCTCTGGGAGCGGGAAAGCAGCTCACTCCACAAAGGCCCCCCCATTTCTTTGGATTTCTTTTGGTGGTTTGCCCTCGACAAGAGAGGGGACCCTCGAGAAGAGAGGGGAATTTGAAGAAGCCGGCGAAAAAGAATTCGGAGAAGAATTCGCAGAGCACGTGAGTGCTTGGACTTTGTTCCGCCGCGTTTTTTTTTTTTAAGTTTAAGGTGGGGGAGTTTTCTTCTATAGTAAGGATGGGCAACCACCTTGCTAAGAGGGAAAAGGAGCTTTCATTTATTTATTACGGTTTAAAAGTTCAGTTAGTTACTTCAGGGGAAAAATTTGACAACAAGTTATTACGGAAATTTGTAAAGTGGGTAATCGAAAATGTTTCTTTTGAAGCACCAAAAGAGGTTTTTACTTTAGAATTTTGGGATCGTGTAGGATTTAAACTAAACGAATGTGACAGCGAGGGGCGATTTGCAGTTCAGAAATTTTTCTGGTTACAAATCGCGATTTATCGAGTTTTATCTAACAACGGGGAGAAGAGTTCTGGTTTAGATAAAGCTGTTCCCCCTTCTCCGAAAAGTGAACCTAATGCCACTAACCCGATCCCTCTTCCCTCCGGTGTGGAAAACGGCAGGATACCCCTCATTAGCGAGCAGCGGGAGGGAGAAATCCGGAGCCACAGAAGCTCCGATTCTGTTCGTGATCCCACCGACCCCTTCTGTCCTGGGACGGATCCACCCAAGACAGATCCCACCCCAGCCCTTATTCCTTTCCCTCCGTCCCCTGGTGCACCGGTTGTGTGTCCCTCCCCACGTTATAATAGTTTAATAGAATTTAAACCCGCGCCATCGGGGAACGGCGGTGGGGGAATTCTTACTGCGCCATCGGGAGAGGGCGGCGGGGGAATTCTTACTGCGCCATCGGGAGATGGCGGCGGGGGAATTCTTACTGCGCCATCGGGAGATGGCGGCGGGGGAATTCTTACTGCGCCATCGGGAAATGGCGGCGGGGGAATTCCTACTGCGCCATCGGGAAATGGCGGCGGGGGAATTCTTACTGCGCCATCGGGAGATGGCGGCAGGGGAATTTTCACTGCGCCACGGTATACCATTGAATTAGTTTTGCCGCACTGCGGAATTCAGGGCGCATGCGCGGGAGATCGCGGCGGGAACCCCCTAACCCCCTTCCCTAGCTCTACCCCCTTGGCATCGATTGGTCACGCGTCGGTCCCACCCTCTGCCGCCGGCGATGTCAATCCTACGGGTCCCCTCCCTCCTTCCCTGCTCCACCCCCCAACACCCTCCACCCCTGCCGTCGCGCACCCCGCCCACCTCCCTGTCTCCTCCCCTGGGAACCCCGCCCCCCTTCCACTTTCCCACGCCCAGGCTTTCGGTTCCCACGGGTCTACACCGGAAGGGGGTGTGCCTGAAGCCTATAGCCAACAAGCCTCAGCAGCAGCCTTGCCCACACCCATTGTAGCACCAGTGACATACAATAGGACAGGTGCCAATCCCAGATGGGAGCCTCTCCCACAACAAACGATAAAAGAAATCTGTAAAGCCTCAAAAGAATTTGGAAGAGATTCAGCATATTTTAAAGGACTTATAAATGCAACCTTTAAAACATCTGTCTTAGTACCTGATTACATCAAAACGCTGATGTCAAGTCTTTTAGTTGAGAGTCACTACTGGATATGGGACAAAAGATGGAGAAGAGAATTAACAAAGTTGCTTGAATCATATAAAGGTGACCCAAATAAAGCCAACATTACTATAGACCATCTTGTGGGGGAGGGGAATCAATCCAAACCTCGTGACCAAGCAAATAACATTCCAGAGGAAATACTAAGGGATGTACAGTTAGCAGCAAAAAACATTTTGTTTACCATGTCTATTGACATGGGGCCTCCAGTTAGTTACACAACGATCCGGCAAGGCCCTGATGAGAATTTCACAGCCTTTGTGGATCGCCTCAGGGAGGCGATGAGTAAAGCTATCAGCAATCCAGTGATGCTGAGAGAAATGCTAACTGAATTAGCTAAAGAAAATGCGAATGAACAGTGTAAACGAGTTATTGAGATGTTTCCCATTGACCCCCCACCAAAGATTGAGCAAATTACAGAAAAGTGTGCACAAATTAAACCACGTGTACCAGGGAATGAATCAAAAATGTGTGGACATAAATGTAAAGTGACATATCCAGTAGAAACTCAATATACTAAGGAGACATCAAAGACAAATGCAGGTCAACAAGAACAAAAGTGTTTCAATTGTAATGGAACTGGACATTTTGCAAAGGACTGTAAAAAACCAAAACTAAATAAGAATAAGACTCAAGCTAACAATTCTGCCAAGTCTTTCCCACCAGCACCACAACCGCAAGCGCCACCAAATCCTCCGCCGTGGGGATGGTACCCACCAACGATGCCATGGTGGATCCCTCCAACACCATCACCCTACTGGTCGGGAAACCAGGATGGGAGCGCGAAGCAGCCTCGCGCTCCTTCAACAAATTAAGGACTGCTACCTCTGACGACACTACACCATTAGAGCCTAGAAACCTCCAACACCAACAGCTTTATCCAGGAGACTTATCACCTACACCATTTGAGAGACTCCAATTGGTGAGTGCTTTTGTTGAACATATAACGCGTGATGACACCCAACGTGTTCCTGCGACAATTAAAAATCCACCCATGTCACCCGTGACTGTATTAATTATTGGTGACTCCAATAAGAGTCCACCGGGGATCTTTGTGATTCCTGAAGTTAAGACTTACGCACCGGGGAAGAACATTGCAGTGACCATACAACCCATCCACATACCATGGTTTCTTCCAAAAGGTACCTGGCTGGCACAAGCGATTGTGCTGCCCGAGAATATACCTAGAAATGCTCGCACACCGTGTGTGTGGTGGACACGTGTTGTGGGAAAAGACAAGCCTGTTTTTCAATGTAGACTGCGAAATGGGCATTCCGAAATAGATCGAGTGGGAATGTTAGATACAGGCGCCGACGTCACTGTTATAGCAGAGACAGAATGGCCAGCGGAATGGGGAACAAAACCTTCCCCAGGAAACTTAGTTGGAGTGGGTGGCCAAATTACCCCCAAAAGGAGCCTCACAAACATCTCCATTGAGGGTCCGGAAGGACGGGTAGCTTGCGTAAAACCCTATATTGTCCCCTCAGGTTTTACGTTATGGGGAAGGGACGCGATGGCACAATGGGGCGCGAGACTAGAAATTCCTTTTACACCCCAGAATTTCTAGTCGGGGCCACTGCGGCGCGCTCCACCCCACCTATCAGGTGGCTCACTGACACACCGGTGAGGGTGGAGCAGTGGCCCCTCAGAGGAGAGAAGTTGCGCGCCCTAGAAGACCTTGTTGCCGAACAACTGGCTAAGGGTCACATTGTGCCATCGTCCAGCCCCTGGAACACTCCAGTTTTTGTTATCAAAAAACCAAAAAAGAACGAGTGGCGGCTGCTACAAGATCTAAGAGCAGTGAACAAAGTGATGGAGGAAATGGGCCCCCTCCAACCAGGTCTCCCATCACCTGCAATGTTACCGCAGAATTGGCCTCTAGCTATAATAGACATTAAGGACTGCTTTTTTAGTATTCCTTTGCACCCTGACGACGCGCCGAAATTTGCATTTTCAGTGCCTTCCATAAACCGGGAGGCACCGATGAGACATTATCATTGGCTCGTATTGCCTCAAGGAATGAAAAATTCCCCAGCAATTTGCCAATGGTATGTCTCGGAGGTGCTCTCCCCGGTTAGGAAAACCTTTCCACAGTCAAAGATTTATCATTATATGGACGATGTATTAGTGTGCTCACCTAACCGAGAGACTCTAGACTCTGCCTTAAAGGAGGTTGTCAAGGCCATCGAGGACGTGGGAATGCAAGTACATCCCGAAAAGATACAGAGGATGCCACCTTGGAAGTACTTGGGAATGAAGATCCAGGAGACAACAGTAACACCGCAGTTGCTGAAGTTAGAGCAGCATCCGTCAACTTTGCGCGAACTTCATCAACTGTGTGGATCGATAAACTGGATCAGGCCGCTCCTCGGACTGAAAACTTCAGAGTTGTCACCTTTATTTGAGCTGCTACGAGGAGGACAAGCCCTAGACGCCCCAATAGCCATGACACCAGAGGCCGAACAGGTCATCAAGAAGGTAATGTTTACGATCTCCACAAAACACGCACACAGAATTAACCCGATTCTCCCGTACCGATTTATGGTACTGGGAAAGACACCAAGGTATTATGGTCTCATTTTTCAGTGGGACGAGGGGGTCAAGGAGTCGCTCCTAATCGTGGAGTGGATTTTCTTGCCTCACACATCGTCCAAGACAATAACAAGGCCACAGGAATTGGTGGCCGAGCTGATCATTAAGGCTCGGCACCGGCTCCGTGTACTAGCAGGATGTGATTTTGCGTACATCCAAGTTCCTTGGAAGCAGAATAGTTTTGAAGAAGTGCTCCAAGAAAGTGAGGACCTCCAGCTTGCCCTCGAAAATTACTCAGGCCAAATTGGCAACCAAAAGCTAAAACACCAATTGTTCAATACTGAGTTTAAATTGGCTCCTGATGTGGCTCAAAGTAAAACACCAATTAAGAATGCTCTAACAGTTTTTACAGATGGCTCTGGCTCTTCTCATAAGTCGGTGTTGACTTGGAGAGATCCAGAGACCCTCCAGTGGGACGAAGAAGTTCAGATAGTTGAGGGTTCCCCTCAAATAGCTGAACTAGCTGCTGTAGTTAGAGTGTTTGAGAGGTTTGAGGAACTGCCACTCAACCTCGTAACTGATTCGGCATATGTGGCAGGAGTAGTTTCTAGAGCAGAGCATTCCTTACTGAGAGAGGTCCCAAATAAAAAATTATTTGGTTTGCTTGCGCGGCTCGTAATGTTATTGTCCCACCGCCAGCATCAATATTTTGTGATGCACGTAAGATCACATTCTGGCTTGCCAGGTTTTATATCTGAAGGCAATGCGAGAGCCGATGCTCTGGCGATGCCTGTGATGAAGTGTACCGTACCTGACACATTCGCACAGGCTCGCCTTAGCCATCAATTCTTTCACCAGAATGCGCCAGCACTCCGTAGGATGTTTCACCTATCCTTGGAGCAAGCTAAGGCAATAGTGGCCACATGTCCATCATGTCAATCCTATCAAATACCTACATTCAACGCAGGAGTCAACCCTAGGGGGTTGAACTCCAATGAGATTTGGCAATCAGATGTCACCCATTTTACACCTTTCGGGAAGTTGAAATATATACACGTGTCAGTAGACACATTTTCAGGCGCTCTCTTCGCCTCGGCTCATGCCGGAGAGAAGGCGAGAGATGCCAAAAAACATTTTACTATGGCATTTGCAGTTTTGGGAATTCCAAAACAGATTAAAACAGACAACGGACCGGCGTATGTATCTGCCTCCTTGCGTCAGTTTTTTCAAAACTGGGGAGTAGAACATACGACCGGAATTCCACATTCTCCGTCGGGACAAGCGTTAGTTGAGAGGAAACATCAAGATATTAAACGCATCCTTACACAGCAGCGGGGAGAGGCAGGAGAGAAGTCGCCCGTTGAGCGCCTCTGCAAGGCTCTGTTTACGTTAAATTTTTTAAATTGCTCTGATAGTGAGCCAACTCCCCCCGTCTTCCGGCATTTCATGAATTCGACAAATTCCAAATTGACAGAAAGACCGCCGGTGCTGTTTAAGGATCCGCAGAGTCATCAAATTTTAGGTCCCGCACCGTTAATCGTCTGGGGGAGGGGGTATGCATGTGTCTCCACCCCAGGCGGTCCGCGGTGGATTCCGGCAAAAAATGTGAAGCCGTATGTGGAGGATCGTGGGAAAGACAAGGATAAGAGCGACAACAATCCATCAGTCGCATGGAAAAGAAGAAAAAGGAGAAATGGAAAGGGAAAGGACTTACCTGATATGATGTGTACCGATCAGCGACCAGCGAATACCAGACAGAGAAGCCATAGTTTATGATTAACCCCTCTACGACACTCCCTCTAAGACTACCCTGTGTTCCAACCCCATATCCCTTCACTTACCTTATTCTCCTTGTTTATATCCCAACCTAACAGTCCCGTAATAACCCTATCCCACCTTGTATCCTAATTTAAGTAAAAGAAAAGGGGGAGGCGGAGAGGAGTTGAAAAGAATCAGAAAATTGAAAAATTGTTTTGGTTTGATTCAAAAGTTATTCATGTTTGTTTTGATATTAGATTTAAAGGATCCATGACAATGAAAACCACGGGAGTCATCATGGCCCTGATGTGGGTGATGCTGAACGTCCTGCCCCGAATCGAAGGATGGCTTGTACAACAGCCACAAGAGAATATCTGGATCACGTTAGCCAAAGCCCTAAACCAAGACAGCATGTGTTTGAGTATGGGTGCAACTTCAGATCCCATGTCGACCTGCCTAGTAGGTATCCCCCTGCGAATGAATGACACCTCCTTCGCAGGTAAAAGGCCCGAACCTGTTGACAACTGGGATGCGTGGATGAGGACCCTTCCCCATGCACCAGAGGAGCCCCAAGAATTGGCACTGTTGGGGTCCTCCAAAGCTGACTTTTGTATCAATTTTGACTACTTCCCTAAGTGGGAAGATGCTAAAATATTTGGAGGATATGATAAAATTCCATACCAGGATGTGCATCCCCTAAAAAGATCAGTGTACAGTCTTGAAAATTGGTGTAACTATACCACGAGATCTGTCCTCAAACGGTCCAAGTCCACGCCCGTCCCGAAGACTCTCCCCTCCGGCGTATTCTTAATCTGTGGAGATAGAGTCTGGGCTGGGATACCGTCCCGTCTTTCAGGTGGGCCATGCACGTTGGGCCAACTCACCCTCATGACCCCCAACAAGACCCAAATTCTTGAATGGAGAAAATTCTATAATCTGACCCGTCAAAAAAGATCACTCAGAATTTGGGACGAAAGTTGCAATTCGGCTGTTGAACATTGGAGTTTTTCAAAGAGGGTGGCTGCCTCCATATTCGTGCCCTGGGTGGCGGCAGCTAAGGCCTTGGGGGAATTAGGCCATTTAGAGTGTTGGCTTGGCAGACAAGCCAACCTCACGTCCTGGGCATTGACCCAGCTGCTGGAAGATAAGGACACTACTAGGCACGCCACCCTGCAGAACAGGGCGGCGATTGACTTTCTCCTTCTCGCACACGGGCACGGGTGCGAGGACTTTGAAGGGATGTGTTGTATGAACTTATCATCCCATTCAAAAAGCATCCATGCAACGCTACAAGAACTGCAAGGACAATTCACTCAACTAAGGACTGAAAGTAAAGACTGGTTGGACCATCTAATGAGTGACTGGGGCATTTCAAAATGGGGCATGGACTTGTTGAAATCTATTTTATGGATCCTAATCGTCATCGTTGTCGTGTTAAGTATGTTTGGTTGCTTAAAAAATATTCTAGTATCGTTAGTACAACGGGCTTTTTTAAATAAAAGAAAAGGGGGAGATGTGGCAGTTGTCAATATAGAAACGAGACCTAGGGGCTTGAGGACTTCCTGGTGGATTGGTCCATCGGGGAGTCGCCCCCCTGCTATAAAAACATCCATGGTTTAGCCTGGTTGTAGTCACACCCCAGTTAACACCCAAAGTTGACACCCCTTGTTCCTATTGAATATGTTATTTGTCTATCACAAAGGTGATTGACAGGTTGTTCTGGAAAGTTCTCTGTACCCCTGTTTATGATTTGTTGTTATCCCCAAACCACTCCCCTGTTTCTATATTATTTGCTGCTGTTGAAAGCTCCCGCCTTAATCCCACCCCAAGCCTTTACCCTGATTGGTTGTTTATTGTACTACATAAGTTGCTGTCGAGAGCTAGTCGGGGCTCCTTTGACTTTGGGGTTCCAGGGAATAAACCTCTCTGTTGCCTGAAGCTTAGAGTCGCTCCTGCCTTTGTGATTCCTCCTGAACCAAACCCAAGACGACCCTCCACGCCTTCCTCCCTGTGTGGAATCCTCGGGGTTCCCTCGGCTCTCATCCTAACGGACAGGGGGTTGAGGTAGCACAGTGGTGAGGAAGGCAACCACCGAGCAGAGGCACCGTGCCTGGGATCGGAGGACGAGTAGGTATTACACCGAAAAATATTATAAAACTTTACACAAAACCAGATGGCATCAATTAGACAAGTCACCTGGCTTTTATGTGCCTTGATTTCTTTGGGGACAAGAAGGAAATAATTTGTCTGTCCTGTTGTTGAAAGAGTCTTTGTAATGCAGAATGCAGCTGTCAGGTTGCAGAGGTAACAATAATTGTTTCAAAGGGTGGAAGAAAAGGAAATCCTCTAACTGCACCCTATGTGCAGTGTTTCCAGCTCAATCAGGCTCCGTATCTGTGGTGTACAGAGCCCATTATTCTCTGGAAAATGCTGCACTTCCACACCTGGAACACTTTCAAGTGTCAGAGTGCATCAAACTCATGAATCAAAAGTAACTAACATTGTTAAGCTCATGGACAAACACATCTCTGCATGTGATTACATGAAAGGTACCATTACAGAATACCAGAGCATTCCAGCAGCCAAGAGGAAAAGCACATCTTGGGTGCAGAAAAGCAGGTTTTCCTTTGGGAATTTACTGCTCACCATCCACAGCAGCCACGTCTCACACAAGTACAAACCAGACACCAGAATGCACCAGAATGGATCATTTGATGACAAGGAAAGCTGTTCTCCATTGATTAGCAAGCTGTAAAGTCAAAGTCCTGTTAGACAAATAACTGCAGGATATTTCAGAACATTTGTCCCTTTACCTCAGCTTCAGTATTTGAATCCACCAGAAGGCATCTTTTGTATTTTGAATTCGCTTGAAATATAGAATTTCTTTCAGAAAAGATGTTCTGAAAGGATTTAAGATGGGTCAGAGGCATAAAATCGTGGCATCCAACAATCACACAACTTGGCCTTTTCCCAGGATCTTCTGTCCATACCTAACTGAGCAGCACTCATTCCCAAACATCTATTTCCCCATCATCTTCCAGCTGCCAAATTATTCTCAATGCATTTTAGGAAACTGTCAGGATGAAGGGTACATGAGTGGAAAAATTAGTTAGTTTCTAAAGTACAAAAGAAACAAGCAGGACTCTGTAACACTTGAAAGGCCAGAAAAGAAAGATCCCAGGGCACAGAAGAAGGGCAAGAGAGGCAGTGTTTGGGAAGATTATGGAACAAGTTATTAAGTAGCTGGTCATTGAATATCTAAGACAACAATATAATAATAAAAACAGATAACATGAACTTGTCAAAAACAAATCTTTTTCTGACACGGTGGGCAAGGGCAAAGCCACAGCTGTGACAAATAGGGGACTGATGAGCTTTTTAACCTGTCACCTGAGAATCTGAGGAGCTGAGTAAGGCATTATAGCCTAAACTAAAGAGCAGTTTTGTCTATCATATGAAGATGTAATTAGGAATACTTCCCTTGCCAGCTGGGATTCAGATGGTGTTCCACAATGATCTGCCATGCACCTGCTTTATTTCGGATTTTTCTTACTACACTGAAAATGAAACTGAGAAAGCACACCTCCAGAATGTGGGCTGACAGCTAAGGTGTGGGAAAGACTGCAAGCAGCTTAGAAGCAGAACTCAGAACAATAATCTGAAAATTCTATAGAAACAAATGCAAAGTACTACAATAAAAATTCAAATACAAGGGGAGAAATTCGCCCAACAACAAAACCACAGGAAATCTGATAGTTACAGTAGGTTGCAGTGAGAATTTTTTCTTGAATTTATTTCAGGAAAAAAAAAATATGGTAAATTTGACAATATGAAGATCTAAGACACAAGAAACAAACATTGTGCTCTGTTCAGCAGCAGTGAAACACAATGTAGCTGGGAAGAAATCTGCAGGTTAAACACCACATTTAGAGAAAACTGCAGGCAGAGTGGAAAATGGCTAAATTTTAAAACCACAGTTACCAGTAAAAAATTTTAAGATAACAAAATTTGATTACTGAAGAAAAATGTGAAATGAAGAAAGGGCCAAGTTAAAATCTTCAAGTGTTAAAAATAAAAGACAAAATGGAATATCTTCAACCCATCAAGGACAGAACAAATAATCACTGGTATAATGTCCAGCAAAGAATAGAATAGAAAAAAACCTCAGTGACCTATAAAAACCATCTTGCAATGGAATTATGTCAACAGATCATGCAGTTCCTATCACTGAAGGCTTTTCAAAAGAAATTACACAAATATGCAATGAAACATTTTGTTAGAGGTTGCTGTAAGATTCCACACTGCTTTAATGAAGTTAACTTGGTGTCACCCCAGAAATAAAGGGAGGTTAGAAACATGTCAAACTCAGTGACAGTCAACTACAACAAAGCAAATGCTTTACCTGAGGTGCAACTCACAAAGCAGGACTTCTGCCAACGTGAATAAATTTGACATGGGAATTGAAAATTACAGTTTTACCTGGATTAAACAAACCACTCGTAACCCCTGTATCTGAAAACAAACAGTGGCATTTCTATTTAAGTGGCAAATGCTGATCTTGAGTTTATGTTAAAAAGCAAGATGCAAGATAAGATGCTGGAGGGGCTGGGGCAAATTTGAGGTGCTGGAGACGGGTATTTAAGGGTGGACCCACCATCAGGTGCATCTGCCAGGCTACTGCATGTGTCATGCATATGAGTTTGAGTACAACATGCAGCTCAAAGCTGTTGATTTTTTAATGAGCTCTACAACATTGGGGTTTGCACACCAAAGGGGACTCAGTTTAATTCCATTATAATAACAGAATATGCTGTGACGGAAGGGACCCACAAGGACTGTCGAGTCCAACTCCAGGCCCTGCACATGGCAGCTTCAAGTCACTCCACGTGCCTGAGAGCATTGTCCAAACACTTCTGGGACTCTGCCAGGCTGGTGCTGTGATCACTTCCCTGGGGAGCCTGTTCCAGGGCCCAACAACCCTCTGAGTGAGCCACCTCTCCACGATATTAAAGTGTAAACTGGGTTTTTTATTACTGCCCCTGCAATGACATCTTGTCTGCCCTGCATTACTACACAGCAGATCCAGCCAAGAATAAAGACCGTGGCATCTGAAACTTATCCCCTCCTCAAAATGCACCACTGCCTTCCCACCAGATCTCCCGAGTTCCTGGCCCAGCCTGTTCCCACCTCAGGGCAGCTCCGGTTCCCAACAGCTGGGCACCAACGAGCCCGAACGGCCCCATGAACGCCCCCGGCTGCGCCCCACGGGCCCCTCAGCCGAGGGCCGGGCGGGGCCGGGCGCGTCCCTCCCGCGGCGCTGAGGGCTCTGCCCTGCGGAGTCGCCACCACCGCTCCCCCCGGCCCCGTGTGCCCGTGTGCCCGCTCACCATGGCGATGATGGTGATGAGGATGACGACGACGCTGATGGCGATGCCCGGCCCTGCCCCGGCAACCGAAGCGCCGCCCCCGCGCCCGGGCCCGCGATTGGGCGGGAGCGGACACGACGCGCGCGGCCCCGCCCGCCGCCGGACGCGGAAGCGGCCGGGGTGACAACCGCGGGGCTGTGCTGACATCGCTGCTGCCGGCCGCTCTGTCGGGACCGGGGGGCCGCGGCTGGGCGGGCGGTGGCTGTGCGAGGCCCCGGGTCCTGCAGGGCTCGACATCCGCGGAGAGGTGCGGTGGGTAATGATGCAGCCAGTGAGGGAGCCTTGGCTGCGGGGACGGAGGAGGACGGGGACATGCTGGGAGGCTCACACTGCCCCTCACGTAACTGGGCAGTGTTAGAGCGTGAGCTCTGAAGGAGCGGGGGCACCGGCAGGTCGTGGCTGATGGAGTGGATAAGGCCAAATGCTCCTAATCGGTCTTTCTTTGAGTATTCTTGCCTCTTTCTGAGCAGCTACGCTTTCATCCTCTTCGTTCCCATCAAGTAACTAGAGATCCTCAATCAAAAGGAACGAATAGCAGTGGTGATTAACACCCAATGCTATTAAATAAGCAAACACACAGCTGCAGTTGTAGAAGCAAGAGATGGTGAGAAATTTCCGTTTGTGTAGTTTGAGAAAGCTCAGGGAGGAAAAGGTGTTTCTCTTGTCTTCTGTTCATCACAAAAGATAAACCTGCCTGACAAAACAAATCTTTAGTCTAGAAACCCGTTAGTAGTAGTGTGCTCACTGCTGCCATTTTCTTCTTAGGGCAGAGAACTGTTGCAATGGAAGCCAAAAAGCTGTAGTTAAACCTTTTTAATTAATGGTAAGTGAAAGGAAGCAAGGGCCCTGGGGATCTCCCCTGAATAGTGGGGTGAACTCAAGGAAAAAAAAGCCAGCCAAACGAAATAGGAGTATACTGATCTCAAACTAATGTAGTTAGAGACAGACGCTAGAAAAGAGTGATGAGTGACTTGTGTAATTGAGAGTGGATGGGCGTGTGGATGAAGGTGGGCAGTGATCAATACCTTTGGGGGATAAGGGAGAAAATGGCCAGGATGGTGGTTTGGGCCGAACTGGGGGTCAGCTTTTGTTGTTAGGTTAAGCTAACCATGAGCACCCCCTTGGGACATTGACTCCTTCTTTGACTGAGAATTGGCCCTAACAAAAAGGTTGTTTTAGCAAGCAGGACTAAAGGAATTGTGCAGTTGTGCAGTTGCCATTGTTTCCTCCTCACCTCTTGATCTGCTTGAAGCACAGTGTGGGATTTCCTGTGGTTCTGTGATTATTTTAGGTCATGCAGATGTACTGTGGGAGTGTTACAGGCTTTTAAAGGGTAAGATGGGGGCTCACTGAAAAAAGGAGGGAGACCAGAAAAAAAATTTGAGGAATGGAAACTAGAACAAAATGAGGAGCCGTGCAAAGGAGTTGAAGTGCAGCTCTTGGCAAAAAAAGACACAAGTGCCAGAAGTCTCACAGTCTTCTCCTTTTAACTCTGTGGGTTTTGGTGTAGTTGTTATAATTTTGTGTTTCTCCCCTTTGTTTTGGTGTGGGTTTTTTCCACTGTGCTACTGAACTGGAGTTCAGAGGTTGTACTAGAAAACAGGATAATCCAAGATTAACTGTCGCTGTTACCTTGCTAAAGACTTTTTTTTGCCCCCTTCTTATTTCTTCCTTAGACTTACCTAGCTAGGAAGAGCTGACTGCTAAAGAGAAAATGACATCTCTAGAAAAAGGTAGGTTGTTCATATGACATCTAAGCAGACTGGATTAAAAAGCACTTTTACTGGAATTCTAAACACCAGAGTTACACTGTACACCAGGCTCCATTCATTTAAACTTACTCCTTTTATGTAGCTATGAGGAAGTAGTTTTGGGACTTCGTTATTGCAGTGAAAACCAGAGCTTCCTGGATGGAACAGCAATTGAATGTAGTTTTTCTAATCCAACTCTATGTTGAAAAATATGTTTGTCACTGTTACTGTGATCTGTCTGTACACTTCTCTGACAGCCTCTGGTATTTAGAACCTGTTGGTACTGATTCAGCAAACTTGAAAGAAAGGCAATATAATGGTGTTACTACAGGATTTTTGAAATGCATTAATACTTGGATAGATTTATTTGGATAGAGGACACAAGCTCACATTACTGCCTGCAGTATGAGAAAAAAAAGCAGTATGTGTAGCCATGCCCTCAGAAACTTTGTATCTCTCACCCATTGTGAGGAAACTGTACTACAATAATAATTCATTCAGCTGAAAACTTAGTGGACTTAAATTAATTTCAGTAAATGTCATGTATATTTGGGACTGTAGAGCAGAATGGAGCATTACTGGGAATGCTGGAGTCTGTAGTTCAGAAATGGAGCAGAACTGGGTTGTTGGCTTTTCTTAAACCTTCACTTGGGCAACTAAAACATTTTAGTACTTAAAAGTCTGCTAAACTTCCTAAGGTGTCAGTAGCTGTCTGGCTAATAGCTGTTTTTCATTTGCTTCTTGCATTTAAAATGAAACTGCTCTGATTCTGTCAGCTCCCAAAACCTGATTTTGTTTTCAGCCTATAAGTAATGTTGTCAAGATTTTTTTTTTTTCCAGGAAAGCTCTTTTTTATGCCTGCGTTTAATATTGTATGGCAGCAGGAAATTAAAATTAATGCAATTCAGATCAATGTTTGTGTCTTGTACTGCTGTTGTTAATGAGCAATGCACATTTGAGTAAGCACTGACTTGAGTAAGGGCTTACTGTGAGGGTGTTGAGACACTGGAACAGGTTCCCAGGGAAGTTGTGGATGCCCCAACCCTGGAAGTGTTCAAGAACAGGTTGGACAGGGCCCTGAGCAACCTGGTCTAGTGGAAGGTGTCCCTGCCCATAGCAGGGGAGGTGGAACAAGATGATCCTGAAGGTCCCTTCCAGTCCAAACTTTTTTATGATTTTCTGAAATGTGCTTGACAATCACTGCTGCCATGGACTATTTGACACATGCAGTGTACAATTAAAATCTGTAGCTTTGAAGTACAGAAATTAAGGGAAGACTTACAATGACACTAAAACCAAGTGAAAGGTGGTAAACTTTCCCTCCACAATTTCTAAATTTCAGTTGATGATGCCTCAGCACCCATTCGAGGACCTGGAGATGGCATGGAAACAGAGCAAACAGCTGGATCAGTGGAAGTAATTACTGGAGGCAACACTACAAGCCATCACATCCACCACAGCCCCCATAAAAAGACAGCCTCTTCCCTGAGTCCTGGAGTTCTGCAGCTGGGGAAAGTACATGCAGATAAATCAGTGGAGATTGAAGCTATTCGAATATTAGTCCCCAAAGCAGCCATCACCCATGTTGTTCCAACTAAAAATGCTAAGGTAGCTAAATCTGTGGGACATAAAGGAGACACATTCCATCAGTCAGATGCAGCCACAGATCCCAAGAAAGAACAGGCAGAGCTGAAAAATGCAATTGAAAAGCTAAAGAATTCAGAAAAGCGGTTGTTACAGGATAAAGAAGGTCTCTCTAACCAGCTGCGTATACAGACAGAGGTAAGAAATTAAAGGTGTTTTCTCTCACACAGCCGAAGTGTTTTGGTTTGTGTAAGCAGTTTGTGAATGTGACCAAAGAGAACTGTTATGACACTATAGCCTTGAAACAAATAGGTTCCCTTTTGAACTTACTAGCTAAGATACAGAGTAGAAGTACATCAAAGTATTCCTGTGCTGCTTCTCTGACAACAGATGAAAGAGTCAAAGACTTATCTGGGAGAAACACGCTAGATAGCTGCAGGGAAATGAATCTTTCATGAGGAAAGATTTTGCTCCTTAATCACGCAGTGAAAAATGTTATGCTGTAGAAGGGTTGACTATAATTTTCTATTTCATACACCTGTGGATGTCTTGTCTAATCCTTTGTTATCTTACTGATTCAGGAGTTGAATACTACTGAAACTTTGTTTCCTGCAGCAGGCTTTCATTCTTCATCTTTGACTGTTAGAATTGAAACAAGAGTGTGTTGGACATGCATTAGGCTCAAATGTTTATGCTTGCCTGGATATGTCCCATTCTGGAAAGAGAAAGGCAGTTTACTGGTAGCAATTTGCAGTAAGTTGCACTGCATTCTGGAAGTAGGAGTGTTTATTCCCTATTGTTAGTTACAAGGGAGTCTGGTCTAATTCTAGGTCAATCGGGAGCTGAAGAAATTACTTGTGGCTTCTGTTGGGGATGATCTGCAGTATCACTTTGAACGGATGGCTCGTGAGAAGAATCAGCTCATCCTAGAAAACGAAGTCCTGGGCCGGAATATGGCTCAGTTGTCTGAACAACTGGAGCGCATGTCTATACAATGTGATGTGTGGAGAAGCAAATTCCTAGCTAGCAGGTATTCCCTCTCATGAGCTGTCCTAACAGCATTCTCCTTCAGGCTTTCATCACATACACTCCTTGCAGTGTGCTTACATATGCAGAGGACAGCCACAACAGCCACACTGACACCTACTATGAAATCTAAGAATATAGAAAAGGTATAAAAAAAGTAAGCTCATTGTAAATCTGAATGGTCCTGCTTTTCAGAGGTAATACAATGAGTCCTAAACCTCCTAAAATCTCAACTACGGTTCTTGTCAACATAGCAAGAGAAGCTCGTAATTCTGATAAAACTGTGTGCAGTTTACGGTTTAAAAAGGTCTTCTAGGGCAGTTGGCTTTTCTTAAAGGTAATTACCTTGATTTTCATCCCCAACCCCCCAGTATGATACAGTCATCAATTTGAGAAGAAGCTGATGTGTTTAGGAGCTCTGCTTATAGTGAGTCAGGGATCTACTATGGAAGAAATAGTAGGGGGACCTCTTTATCAAACACTGGTTGTGTTACTGCTCAGAACCCTACTGTTACTTCTCTAACCATAAAAACTGGTCTGAAAGTCAAAATCTCATTTGACAATGGATTGGACTTTAAATTTGCTAAGTTTAGTTGTCTTACCAGATTTGTAAATGGTGTTCTAGGATTTTTCATTTTCTACTATACTTGGATGTAACTGACTGAATTGTGATGCTTAATGCATATCACAAAAGACCTGACTGCTTGAAGGAAATGGCAACAGAATACAGGCTCCTCCCTTTAATTTGCTGGTCTTAAGAAGTTTTAGCATATGGGGTGAATGGTAACTTGTGTAATATATGGGGTGTAATGGTACTTGTAAGTCCCAGCTGAGCAAGAATTACTATGCAGACTTGGGTTTTTTTAACATTATGAGGAGTTCTGAGATCACAGCTGTGAGTCTCAGCAATATGTGCTTCAAGTAACATTCTTAAATATTGTAACATTTTGGTTCATTTTTACCTCATATTTCTAACTGGTGGTTGTTTAAATGTCATTCTGATTTTTCCATTTGGAATATCGCAGGCATTTGAAGTGCCTGCTAGAGGGGTCAGTGCCAAGCCTCATGGCATAGCAAAATGTGACAATAGCTGTCTCATTTGTAGCTCTTAAACACTCACATCTGGCATCTGGTGATTGCCCCTGGGAAGGGCAAAGAGGTAAATGAATGCAGTCTATAGCCATAGCAGCCATTTTTAGGGAAGAGTGAACAGATGTGATTACAGCATACTTGTGAGAATTATTACTAAAGGAAAAATGTATTTAGCTTTTTCTTTCACAGGATCCTTGTCAACCATGTGCACTTTCCCAAGGTATTTTGAAATGTCTGTTACTAGATTTGCATTAAGTGACCAAAGATTGTTTAAACTCAGTCAGTCAAAACAAAAACTTGCACTGGTGTTTGTAGTTGAACAGAAATTATTCTGAATTAGGTTGATATAGGCTCTGCATGGAGGAGGGGACAGAGAACAGCAGCTTAATCCTCAGGTTGAGCAGACAAATGGTCTGTAGTAGAAAAAAGGTGGCTTTCAAACTGTTCACTTGCACTACTGACTGGAGATTTCCTTTGCAGGGTGATGGCTGATGAGCTGACCAATACCAGAGCAATCCTTCAGCGCCAAACCAGGGATGCACAAAGTGCAATCCAGGACTTGCTGAATGAACGCGATCAGTTCCGTCAAGAGATGATTGATACACACAAGTATGATTTTTCTAATCTAGACTACCTCTGTGCAAACTTCATTTCTGTCAGTTTATTGTGGGCTAGAGGAGAATCAAATAACCTTCCCCTCTCCCAGTGATATTCAATAAAAATGAGTTATGCTGATGTATAGTAAGGTCACTTTTCAGTCTTAGAGCTGAAAGAGCAAAAGTAATAGAATTCTTTCTTCATTCCCTAGAGCTACAACGTCTTGGGGACGTTGATGGAACTGACATCCCTCATATCCTCAGGCTTTCTCTCTTTAATTGCTTACTGTCTTGACTTCAAGTCTTCTCTGTTTCCTTCCAAAATATCAAAATACCAAAGAAGAGATTCTTCTACCTACATGGACTTTACAGTGCTTATTCTGCCAGATATCAAATAAGTGTTCCCAGTATTAAAGTCCTGTTTTGGTGAGGCCTTGCCTTGGAGAATAGCCCATTTGTCTCCTTGTTCTTAAACACTTTTTTTGTCCATTTCTTTGGTTTAAGATTTAGCTTGTGCAGTAAACCTTGGGAAGAGATGATTCCTCTGAAGTGTGCTGGGTGCTGATTATACAAGATAGAATACAAACCCCCCTAACAGTGCTGCTTTCCTTTCTGCTTTCCTTTCTGCACAGGCTGCTGGAGGAGCTCATGGTCTCTCTTCAGTGGGGGAGACAACAGACATACTATCCTAGTGCCCAGCCTTACACTACAACAGAGCTAGCAGCTGTGAATTGTAAGCTAGCCAAAGCTGTAAGCTCACATCTTCTAGGAGATGTTGGCACTAACAGTCCAAAAAAGACTTCAACAACTGTGGAGTTTTGCAATACCCCTGCTGAGAAAATGGCCGAAATGGTAAGAACCCTTGAAACATGTTAATCTTTATATTAAGGTTCTGGGTAAATGGATATTTCATTTTCAACTTGGAAAAAAAGATGAAAAATGGCTTTTGAGCAGAAATCCTTCCTAGCTCTTAGAGATGGAAAAAGTCCATTAAACTGTATAAAAATATTTTCAGTGTCAATTTTTCCATTCTTAGATGCTACATGTACTGGATCCAGCTGCACATCCAGAAACATCAACAGAAGTTGCTTTTTCTGAGACTTCACCATCTTCCTTCCTTTCCTCAAAGAAAAGTATTGGAAGGTTTCACCCATATACAAGATACGAAGATGTCACCTTCAATTGTTGCAATCATTGTCAAGGAGAGCTGATAGCCCTTTAAAAGCCCAGCCAAGGCAGCTGCACGTGACTCGTTCTGAAGAACACTAGTTGATGTTCACCAGGCTTCCCTGTGTCCTTTTTCTGTAATGGGTGGGTTTAGTACTGGAGATTGCGTGGTTTTTGCTTTTCTACCTCTTGAAGTTAGGGACTGACAGGATTTCCGTAGTCTCTGGGATACTTCTACTACTTCTCAGTGGGGAAAGCTACTTATTTTCTTATCCAAAGGCAGGACAAAAAATGTTATGCCGGTCCAATTCGTAAAGGATAGAGATGCTCTTGACTATTTAACGTTTATAGTCTTATTAGCAAATCTTAATGAATTTCCCTTTAGAGGGAGACAGAAGTGTAACTGTACCAAAGCAAATGAAATGCTGATCAGTTATGTCTAAATTTAAAAATAAAGTAATGGTAAATAGTCAGCTACATGCGTTTTTAAAATTTATTTTAGCCAAGTCTATGTTCTACCTTTTAAATTTAGTTATATAAAGGAGTATGTGCAATGATTCTTCACAGCTGTAAGTTCTGAAAGCAAGAGCATATGCAGTGTCAGCCCTCCTGTCAAGAAGGAGATGAAGCGTGAATGAACTCTAGCTATAATATGTAAGTAGTAACTGTTTTCAAGTGGATTGTAGAAAACTCTGTGGGGTGAGATTATCCTTGTGTTTCCATAGAGCTGAAACAAAGGCTTTTCAATTGTTTCAGCTTCTAGAGTGAAACTGCTGCATAGCTGATCCTCAGCAAAGCAGACATACTTTCTTTAGTACATAGCATTGAATCCTGGCCTAGCATTAGGACTCAGTCCTTGCCCAAGGTCTTCCTGGGTATCATGGGAAGATGAAGATAAGCACTAAGTTTGCACAGGTACTGTTAAAAAAAAAGTATTTTTTTACTTGTATGGTTTTATAATCTTGATATAAAATTGAAGTTCTTGACATAGGTTTGAAAACAATTTTTAGGAGACAATCTGCTAAATCCAAAGAAGCCTATTTAAGTTTCTTAGTTTGACCCCCAAATCTACCATATGAAGCTGTCCAGTTTAAGGAAAAGGTTTCTGATATGGTTGCTTTTACCCAATTTTCCTTTCAATCTCATACCATGATCAGAATATGTAAGCTGTGAGTTCTTGCTGTTGCTGGTGCTGCTTTGGTTTGCATGAAAAAATCTACAATAAACTTTGCTTGCTTTCAAGTTGCTATTTTGAATTTAATAAAGTCACATTTCTGACCCTGTTTCCTCTGTAGCATAGAAGAAACTATATGACACTGAACGGTTAAACCGTTCACTCTGCTGGTGTGAGGCAATGAACCGAGAAGCAGTTCTATTGTGGTTTTCTACCATTAGGGAGATGGTGTGTGTGAATCTTTACAAACATTCCCCCTGGATTTGCTTGCTCGACACAGGAAGCTCTTCTTGCCTTTGGTGTCAGGAGAAGGTACAGGAAGGAGGAAGGCATCTGTTACTTACGTGTGTCACCAGCATGTGAAATTTTCATTTTGTACCCACGCTCGCTCTCTATGCTGGCAAAAGCTGCAACAGAGCAGCCTCCGGTCCAACACAAGTGCTCTCAATATGCCTGTATCTAGCACTGAAAATAACCAAGAAAAATACTACCAGCAAATCTGCTTTGCATCTACTACACTTCTGTCTGCTGCAGTACTCCCAGAAAAGACAGTGGATGTGGAAAAATTGAAAAGCAATGCCAGGATCATGAAATCTGTTGGGGCATATAGTTGGACAAAACGCTCCTCTTCTTTCACTAACTTTATGACTTCATGAGTGACCTTGGCATGTTCTCTTATGAAGAGTTCACAATTTAGCTGGGTAAAGTGATGCAGTTAGCTAAATTTATTATAATAAACAGTGACATTTATATAACGAACCTAGCTTCCTTACTATTGGAAAAGGTCATAATTTGCACAAGCTTTTAATTCCATGGAATAGGAAACTACTGAATATGACTCACAGAAAGAAGTTTCAAAACCTGTTGCACGATCACCTACACATTAGTCTTCAATGACCACTTTCCAGGAACCTAAAAGAACACAGTCCTCTGGTTTAGAGCTGGTCAACAGATCAATAGGAAGTGGTACAAGAAACATTATTTTCCAACAACATAACACCTTGCGCAGTCTTAATCACTAGCAGCATCAAACAGCAATATTAATCCAAAAATTCACCATTTTACACAGTAGCCTGCTTCCAGGAATCCACGATGGAGCTGAGTATAAAGTGCCTTTTATAGAAGGGAATGTGTACTTGCCACTCTCATATATGCATCTTGCACTCATTTAGATTTGGTTAAACCAACAAGATCCCTGAGTTATGCATTAAAGCAGGCTTTTCAACTAAATTACAAATAAATAGATAGGAAAATCATTGTCACTGAAGGTTAAACTTGCTTGAAAGCTTTAAAAACACCACAAAAAGTCAGTAGCTGTAAAGAACAAAAATGCAAGCCATAAAAATTAAGAAGATTGTCACCAAGAACTCTGTGGCTACATCAAATTTTCAACTGTAATGGTCTAAGAAGCAAAAGGATTTTGGCTCTGAATTAAATATACTGGATGGTCCGCCTCTGTCTTGTTCTTCTGGCTTCTAATCTAATCTGCCTGGCTTTCTCTTTATCTGCTAGTTCTGCTGCTCGTTTCTCTTCTCTCTTCCTTCTCACCCAGCTGTGGAGAGAGAAAGAGGACCAGAAGTACTGGCAGTTGCAATTTCAAATTTTACATTCATCCATTCAAAGGAGACTTGTCCCCCACTTAACTGGAGCCCACCCTGTAGGGTGAAGTTGGGTGTCATGGCTGAGACAGTCTAAAAGCCTGCCACACCCAAATACAGAAAGCACTACTTTCTCACCACAATTCCCCTGCTTCTGCATCCACCTTTACCTCCCCCCTTTTGTTAAACTGGATTAACTTTATGCTCATTTCTTGGACTGAATCAACCCAAGCTTGCTCCAAAACAGGCAACAAGGGCTTGGGGAGAAGATCCCTTTTTTTAGCAAAAGCAATTCACTCTTTTCAGCTCAGGTTCTGACCTAATAATTTCACAGCAGTGCACAAACAACATCAAGAAATTGATGTATTTTTGCTAGGGTGCAAGTTTAAAAGAGCATACTCATGCAAAAAAAAAAGAACACCCTCCAAAACAATGAGGACTTCAGCAGCAAAGATAAGATAGCTACAGGTTGGAGCTGGTAGATCACAAAAGTTTCAAATGTGGTCACTTAGGAATGACCCTACTCACTCTCTAAAAGCTCTGTCGCTTTCCTCTGTCCTTGAAAAATAGGGTGGTTCCTCAGCTTGGCGTTTCAAAAATGCCAACCGTTTTTCTTTCACGTACTGTTGGTGCTTTTTTTTAAGCCACAACCTGTAGGCTTCTTCTGGATCTCTGTTCACATCCTAGTTAACAAAAAAGACATGTATACACAAGCCTTATCAATAAATTACCTTCATAATAATCACATAATAGGTCTTTTTTGTACTCTGCTAGTATCTCCCCTCCATGAAACATACTTTATAAACACACTAGAGCATATGCTAATCTGGTATAGAATATACACCTGAGCAACCATTCAAAGCACCATGTTTAAAAAAGTACTGAATTTAGCTTTTCAAGCCCATCACTTTAAGGCAGAAGAACTTTGAACAGCATCTGAATGTCAAGGTTTTGATCAGGTCATATGCATTAACTGCTTGCTAACAAGTTCTGATGGTAAGGAAGACACTCCAAAGAGTCTTCTGGCTGCTTGTTCACTGCAGGGCTCAGTCAAGTCAGTCTCGGTATCTGGGAGCATCACTGTATCCCTGTGATTTTATAGTTCAGTTCATGTATGCTGCTTCTACAATGCAAGCCACCCTGCCAAGCAGAGCAATCCTAAACATGCAAGTCTAGCTCTTCACTGAAAACAAGGTAACAAGAACATTTTCCATTGCTGTAAATTTTCATACACTTAGCTATGAACACAAGTTTAGAATTTGGTTTTCCTATTTAACAAGAGCACTGTAGATACCAGTTCCACATTAGGGAGACCTTACTTTGAACCTCAACTCTTCCATCTTCTTTGCACGACGAATTCGCTTTTCTTCTTGTATTTGTTCTTTCTTTCTCTGTAACCAAGCTTTAAAAACCATTTCATTCTCTTGTCTCCTCACTTCTTCTAGTTCCTTTTTCCTTTCTTCTTCCTTAAGTGGAAGGAAAAGTGAATAAACTTAGCTTTTAAGAGAACAATCTTAATCTGCAAAGATTGTTGCAGGCAATAAATATGCCGTTTGAATTGCATGAGAGACACGCTAAAATACAGATGAAACAGGAGTACTCAAAGGCTGCATCACAGCTGATACTACATTTAGGAAGAAATTGCTTGGAGAACTTCTGTGGTTTCTGATATATTCAGACACTTTCAGTCTAATCATTTTTGTGTTTACCTCTATTTCCATGACACATCTCGACCCACAGACATATAAATAGCATCAGGCAAAAATTCTTAAGATTAAGTCTGCCCAATTGCACTGATTAACTTAGAATCACTTTAAATTGAAAAATTTTAAAAATAAATGCAGCTCTCAGGCTTGATGACCACTAAACCCTAAAGGATATTTAGCAACCTATGGATTGCAAGCACTACCTTATAAATAAGGACCTTTTTTCATCATGAAGTTGCTATGTATTTACTTAAGGAGTATAATAGCTTCAGGCTTTTTTCAAGTGTATAAAATTAACTGATATTTACAAAATTGAGAAAAGACTATTTTACTTATTAATTACATTTTAGCTAATGATGACAAGGAGGAGAACAGTTTTCAATTAATGCTTCAGAAAGCTGATTAGGCCTTTTTTTTACCAGGATTTACTCTCTTTGACACAGAAGTTACAATCCCTACTCATTTCAATACTTCAAGAAATCTAATCTTCTTGCAAATAGATTATGTCCCTCCCACCTACACACAACTTTCAGATATCCTCCAAACCTACCATCTCTAATTTATTGGAATGAAAGAAACCCCACCAAAATGAAGCATGGAAGAATGGATTCCAGTAATCTCAAGAAATGTTTCATGTCTGCGAAATCCATCACAGAATGGAAGAATTCCATTCCAGAATGAAGAAATAAGGTAATATGTCCTTACTTTTCCATAAGTCAGCTAAGAAGGCAAGAAATTTAGCCCACACTGCTAGGAAAATAACCTTCCTTTGCCTCACCATGCTACCTTCTACTTTAAATACACAGAGCATGGTATCAAGAGATCTAGTCTTGTGTGCACAAAGAAAACACTTCAATTGGTTCTCACATTTCATACCCTTCAATACTGAGCTGAGCCTCAGCAACCTTTTGAAATAAAGCAGGCTAGAGCTCTTTCCACAGATAGAAACCAACCTTGGAAGCTACTTAGCCAGATTAAATAGTACATCATGGCACAGAAAAATGGCAGATGCTTCATGACCTTTTAATAGAGCAACACATATAGCAAGTTACCCTTTTGCAATTCTATCATCATGATGCAAAGAGAAGAAAAACATCTACATTTTTAAACTCTCTGGTAAAGATTTCTGAAGTCCCCATTACAGCTGTCAGAGGCCAACTCTCCATTAAATATCTTTTTTTTTTTTCTGTGTAAGGAGCTAGGGAAAGAACTAAAAGGGTTCTTACAGTCACTCTGCTGTGCAAATGTTACATTATGACTGAACACTCTCCCATATGATAATTTCCTAATTCATACTTCTTGAGTACCCAAATGTGCCCCTGCCTTACTGTGGTTAATGTAAACTTCCTGCACTGCAGTATAGTATATGCAGAAGTGACACCACATGCTACATTCCATAAACTGTAGGACTGTAACAGAACCTGGGTAGAGAGAGAGTCAAGAAGCAAAAGCAGCAAGAAAAATATAACAGAAGAAAGCCTATTTATGAAGGATATATTTAATAAATACTTAATTTCTCCTCTGAGCAAGGCATGATCCTATGCCACTCTGGGAGAGGAGCTTTGAGAGATTCTACACAAACCCCAAAGAATTATTGTTATTGTTGTTGTTGTTATTGTTATTATTAGTAGTACAACTATTATTGCTGCCTCTTTTACCAAGGAAGAATGGAGTATATACCCTGAGCACGTGGTCTTTGTGAAGCAAAGCAATAGGATGGTCACTGTAATTTACTTTTCTCTATATATTTACCTCTCTCCTCAGCATTTCATTCCTTAGTTCTATCTGCTTCCTTAATTCTTTTTGTCTGGGAGTAAGACTGTAAGTAGAGCTTTTCACAGGCACACTTGCAGGCTCACTCTTCTGTTTTCTCACATCTTTTCCACCATTCAAAGCAGAATCTGGAAGCTGCTTAGAGTCAGATGGAGGCATTTCTTTCATTTCAGAGGCAGCGGACAAAGAACTGGACTGTGCAGATTTTGGAGATGCATGCTGAGTTTCAATGTCTGTAACAGAAACACTCATTGGGGGCAGAATGCCCTGGCATTCAATATCACATATACTTAAGAGTTCAAACTTCCCATCTTTTTCCACTAGGACTTTACCATCTTTTGCTTCCTCCTCTGAGCCAGCAGGTTCTGAAACTAATGTGGGTTTCTGCTCCAGGCCATCAGAAATTTGCAGCTGAGACATCTCAGCTGAAACATCATCTCTTTTTGCAAGGTCAGTTTTACCAACATCATCTCTTTTTGCAAGGTCAGTTTTACCAACATCATCTCTTTTTGCAAGGTCAGTTTTACCAACATCATCTCCTTTTGCATGGTCAGTTTTACCGACATCATCTCCTTTTGCATGGTCAGCATCTTCTGGAGGAGGGGCTTGAGGATTCACTTCATCCTTAAATTTTAATTTCCGTTCTCTGCCTTCATCCACAGGAGCCTGATTTTCCAGCTCCTTGTTGGCTTCTTCAATCTTTCCCAAGATGTAACGCTTTATTTCTTCATCCTCTTCTGCAGTCAGTTCCTGCTCATTTTCCACCTGGATACAGCTTTCTCTCTCAGTATCAGAGTCACTGTCCATCTCGGATCCCAAATATTTTTCATTAGCGTATATCACCGTCACATTTACTTCTGCCTCTGAAAGCCGATCTAGACTTTCTTCCATTTCATCAATGTTTTCCTGAATGCTTTCTGCAACTTCAAGAATTTGTGCGACAACATCCTCTTCATTTTCTTCAGGATTCTAAAAAAATTAAAATAAACTAGTCTCTTCTCTCAATAAAAGAACAGTTATCAAAGAAAAAGAAAAGAAACAGCAAGAGAGAAGAGCAGTACAAATTATCTGCATTCTAAACCAGGCTGTCAAACAGTGCATGTCATAACTAACAGGTTTTTTGGCACTAACAAGTCTCTTCACTTTCTTCACGTTCACATTCACACAAAGTTTAACTAACCAGTACAGTGATTAGTGACAGCATAAAACCACAGTGAGTATTGCACAAACACTTAAAGGAACTCAGAAGTACTTTTGGAAAAAAAATATCATTTTCAATGAACACTGAATTTTCTGCTTTATGGATATTATAACCAAACTAACCAGTTTGCTGAAATGTTTTTCACTACAATTCCAAATAACCTTCCTTGTCAAAATTCAGTGAATGAACCTATATATTTCAAGCAATATTGAATCTGTGCCTATGATTCAAAATATTACTCAATTTTGTTTTCTAAATAACACAACTAGTATTTAATGTAACAAATACCTCTCTTTCACCAAGGATTTGCTTTTCTTCTTCATCAATTAGGCATTCCAGGTCTTTTTCAAAATCATCCTCATATTCTACATTTTCTGTTAAATCACCCACATCTCCTTGGTGTTCCTTTTGGTCAAGATCTCCTTGGTGTTCCTTTTGGTCAAGATCTCCTTGGTGTTCCTTTTGGTCAAGATCTCCTTGGTGTTCCTTTTGGTCAAGATCTCCTTTGTGTTCCTTTTGGTCAAGATCTCCTTGATGTTCCTTTTGGTCAAGATCTCCTTGATGTTCCTTTTGCACAAGATCTCCTTGATGTTCCTTTGAGACAAGATCTTGATGTTCCTTTTGGACAAGATCTCCTTGATGTTCCTTTTGCTCAAGATCACCTTGATCTTTCTTTTGGGCAAGATCTCCTTGATGTTCCTTTTGGTCAAGATCTCCTTGATGTTCCTTTTGGGCAAGATCATCTTGATCTTCCTTTTGGGCAAGATCTCCTTGATCTTCCTTTTCACTCATTTTGGTGATGTGTTAGAGTAATACTACAAAAACAAGAGGGAATAAAATGTTTTCAAACTCTAGTGACACACAAATACTGATATCTCTTGTGACACCCACATCAAACTTGTGAGCAGTATTAATACCATGTTAGACAGTGCCACAGCACCTCAGGACTAAGGAGTACCCATGGTTCATAAATATGAATGGCTTTGGCCTTTCCAGCTCTGGCTTATGGGAGAAGGTTTGAGTTAAAGCAAATAAAGGTGATTTAATGTCTTTGACAGAGCTTACACTAGAACTCATGATCTTTTAACAGTTAGCTTGTGCTTGGAGAAAGAGACAACTATTTTATGTTAGTTAGAAGTGCTACAAACTTCTTGCTTGTATCTTATCTTGTTTGTATCTTATCTTGTTTAAATGCAGTGTAACTTCAAACACTCATTAACCTGTTAATCAGGGTTGATACAGTCATGCTCATGACAAAACTGAAGATGAGCCACTATAAGGACTGAGTCATTTAAACAATCTTTGGACTGCATAGTACACAGGTGTCACCAGTTCCTGAAGGACTGCCTAAATGCCAGTGCTTCATGCTCCAAGCTGATCACCTGCTGCGCCTTGGCTCTGCTCACTCAGTACAAGCCATCAAAGAGACAAAAGTTTAAAGATGTGGACACACTTATGAGCCTAGAGGGCTGATTCTGCACTCTTTACAGCTTTAGCCCCTCATTATTCCTTCAATAATTTGTTCATTACTTTTTACAAAAGCAGCACAGAAGAAAGCGTCAATTATTCAAAAGTTCCTCTTCTTTTGGTACCATCTGCTGTAGGCTGGAAGGTGCCATTTCTATGTGTCTCTAGCAGGACTAATCTGTCATTTTCAATATACAAAAAAACATGATTGTTGTGACAGGACAAGGAGTAATGGGTACAGATTGAAAGAGGGAAAATTTAGGTTACATATTAGGATGAAATTCTTTGCTGTTTCTGTGGTGTTTCCCAGGGAGACTGTGGCTACCTCATTCCTGGAAGTGTTCAAGACCAGGTTGGGTGGTGCTTTGAGCAACCTGGTCTACTGGAAGGTGGCAGGGAGGTCACAGTTTGATGGTCTTTAAGGTCCAAAGGTCCATTCCAATTCCTTAACATTCTATGATATGATAAGGCAAGACAATATGAGGCATAAGAGAGAGATCTGACTCTGGATGGCCCTAGAACAGCAAGAGAGCTCTTGCCATGTGAGTATCCTGCCCTTCCAGACAAGAATCACAGAATCAGAGAATCAGCAAGGGTTGCACATGGATTTTCAAACCCATTTATGCATTTTGTAAAAACCCTTTCATCCAGCAGACATTGCTTAAATGCTTCCAAGCTTTTGTTTTGAGTTCTGAAGAACACCTCTGAGTTCTCAGTTATTTATTCTCAGGAACACTAGCTCTGCTTCTTAGAACTCTGTATTTCATGCTGGAAAAGAGTGATGCTATTTTAAGACTCAACACCTAGTCAAGATTTGCTTTAGAGTGGTAATAAAGCTGGGCGTTTTTTTGCTGCAAACTTGTTTGTACTGAAACTTTTAAAAACCCTTTGTTTCCTTTGATCCATATGTTGTTCCAGAAAATCTGGCAGATTTTTCACTTCTTTTTAGTTACCACTTGCCACCAGAATCACTCATGCACACTAGATTCCTCAGAATTTAAATTTTTAGAGCTCATTCAAACTGTTGCCTTCACTTTCCACACCATATCTATTTCCATCATGTTTTTCCTGCACCACCTCATATGACATGTAATGATTTTTGCTGGGGAATGCCCCTTCCTTCACAAATATCCTTGGTTTGAGTGATGATGTATCTGGGATCTTAATGGAGGTTACTTTGCTTTAGTGCATATTCAGCACAAAAGAACTATTTCTCTGTGATTTCATTATTATGATAAGTGGATACAAAAGCTGCACAGATGAATTGTGCCTTTAACAAAACATGTTCACATCAGTCTGTGGCACTCAATACAAACACATTGAACACATTGTTCATTTCATTTAGGTTAAGTGTAACAATGGGGAGCAGCAAAAAAATCAACATCTCCTATTGTAAGATAAAGTGTCTGAAGAGAGAATTTCCAATTCAATGAATTGTTTCACAGAATCATAGAATGCTAAGGGGTTGGAATGGACCTTAAGATCATCTAGTCCCGACTCCTCCTGCCATGGGCAGGAACACCTCCCACTAGACCAGGTTGTTCAAAGCCCCATCCAGCCTGACCTTGAACACTTTCCAGGAACAGGGCATCCACCATCTCCCTGGGCAATCTGTTCCAGTGTCTCAACACCTTCACAGTAAAGAATTCCTTCCCTGTATCTAACCTAAGCTTCCCCTCTTTCAGTCTGTACCCATTTCCCTTTGTCCTGTCACTGCAGTTCCTGACAGGGAGTCCCTCTCTGGCTTCCCTGCAGGGCCCTTCAGATATGGAAGGATGCAATGAGGTTTCCACACAACCTCCTCTTCTCCAGGCTGAACAGCCCCAACCTTCTCAGCCTGTCTCCACAGGGGAGGTGCTGCTGTCCTCTTCCCAACCTCGTGGCCTCCTCTGGACCTACTTCAACAGTTCCATGCCCTTCTTACATTGGGGGCACCAGAAAATCCTGAGCCAGCTCCTGTTCTATTTAGGGTATTACGAAGTAATGTGATTCAGCATTAAGAGGGACCAGAAGTGTCCAGATAATCTCAAATATTCATTTTCACCTGCTTCTGTTCTACTTGGGGTGCGTCCGTGCGGGATGTGCGCTGTGGCCGCTCGTTCTGCACAGCTCAGTAACATCTCTACGTGCTTAAACTCGAGCACAGTCACAGCAGAGGGCGGGACAGAGCGACGGATTTCTGTCGCTTTGTCCCTCTGCACTAAAACATACACACATACACGGACCCACGAACCCGAACCCCACGCGGGAGCGGCGGGGAACGTCCTCACCAGCACTCCGTGCTCCCCCGAGACACGCCAGGCCCCACCGCTGCCGCCGGGGACGAGGAGGTGCCGCCGCCGGGCGTTGTGGTTGCCGTGACAGCGGCGGGGCCGCCCTGCGCGCCGTTCTGCGCCGCCGGCCAGCGCCACGGCGGCTCCCGAGGGACAAACACCGCCTCCCGAGGGACAAGCACCGCCTCCCCAGGGACAAACACCGCCTCCCCAGGGACAAACACCACCTCCCGAGGGACGAACGCCGCCTCTCACAAGGCGCTGGCGCCCGCGGGCGGGCCGGGCCGCGCGGCCCCGTTGCCATGGAGGCGGGCCCCTACCTGCCCCCTCCACTTAACGCCTGGGAATTGTCGGGAAGCTGGACGCTGAGGGGAGCGGGGCACACACAGCCCACCAGGACAGGGGCAGGAGAACGGCAGGCGGCTCTCCCTGTCCGGCCGAAAGCCATTCTTTGATGCTGTTAAATTATGCACTCCTCAGGGAGCAGCCTCGGTTTGCGTGTTGTATTATTCATCATGCTCCGGCTGGCAGTGAGCAATCGGATCAGCCCAAGAGCCAGCAGTGTCAGGATTCAGGCTTTTGTTAATCACGGAATTATAGAATTGTTTGGGTTGGAAGGGGATCTTGAAGTTCCAACCCCCTTGCCATGGGCAGGGACACCTTCCACCAGACCAGGTTGCTCAGAGCCCCATGCAGCCTGGCCTTGAGCCTCTCCAGGGATGGGACAGCCGCAATGTCCCTGTTCCAGTGTCTCACCACGAATGAAGACAGCACTGGATCTCCAGAGACACACCTCTCTGTGTTAACCACACACTGCTCCTTGAACTTGGAAATGGGAAAAAAAAAAAAAAAAGGAAAAAAAAGAACCCATCTGGGAAAAAAAAAAGGCCAAAAAACCCCACCCTGATGTACCTTCGGGGCCCGGAGGGCTGGCAGAGGGAGATCAGACGATCAGACTCCTCAGTAGAGCTGGAGGGAGGTGGCAGGTCACAGCCTCCTCTAGGGAGGACCAAACACCCCACAGGTGGTGGATGCTGTGCCCCTGAGCCAGCAGGTCCCCAAAGAGCTGTGTGACCGCCTGACTCCCCATGAAGCACACGCAGAGCTCACTGCAAGGGCAAGCAGCTGTCAGCAGCCGTTCAGGGTGACAGAGTTCACTCAGCATCATGAGATGCTGCCCGGCACCACATTTTGGGGGATGGCCCTCCTCAGCCCTCCTACCAGCCTGGGCTGCAGTAGCATGAGCCCCCCTGGGGGGAAAGAGGGAAAGAGGGAGGGAGTTTTCCTCACTGGCAGCACTGACATGGTGCCCATCACAGTGTCCCTCACATGGCCATGCCCCCAAATTCTGAATACGCTGGCCTGGCAAAGCAGAGGATGACAGTCTGCAGGGCCACACACCTCAGAGGGCAGCACCTCCCCTGCACTAAAGGGTTAATGCTAATGAAAGGAAATACAGGCAGAAAACAGCCACGAAGCCAGAAGTTTGATAACTCTCAGAGTAACTCAAGTAGGGTCACTCTTCCACTCAGTCATGCAGGATAGAAAAACTAAACCCCTTCAGGGTGGGGTTCAGGAGTTCTCTGAAGACATCTGTCATCACAGGCCACATGCCATAGGAGGCTGCACTCCATGACCTCAGGTTTTCTGCTCATCCTACACCATACAGTGAAAAATAAAACCAGGTTTTGACATTGGCTCCAGTGGGCTGGAAGGGCTCTCTTATACTTACCAGAGAAAATGCTCAGTTACCTGCTTGGCAATGGTTCCTGCTGTACCTGGAGAAACTTCAACCAGTGACCTCACCCAGGGCATGCAGTTATCCCGTCCTTGAAGACAATATGTCAAATTTCTGATGTTCCACATTTCATAGATAGGTGTTCTAACAAGTTCATAGCAGACTAAAATGCAGAGAACTGGGCACAATACCAAGGCTTTCTGCTCTACTTTTATTGTAAGACTATCCTTCATCTTAAAAGCCAGTGCTATCCTTTTCATTCACAAGGGATGCTTTATGTGGCTAATTACAAATCAACATGATTAAGACAAGGATTAGACCCCATTGTTGGAATGTCAAGCTGTGATGTTTGATCATAATAACTTAATGATTTAAGGTCAATCGAAATTCATGCATGCATACATGCCATTAAATGTAGGTTTTCAGATTTTCCCATCTGTGAGGAAGCTGCAGAGCATGGTTATGAAAAATGCGATGAAAACAACAGTAAAGCAGTGCAGGGCTCCAAGGACAGACCCTGAACATGCTGGCTGCTGTTTTCCATGTCAGTAATGCATCAGATACTGTGCTCAGGGAACAGATTCATGTACAGTGAGTGTGTTTCACAGAGAAAGGCTGCGTAACACCTCCAGAGCAACGTCAAACGAGCACCTTAACACCTTTTTTATGTGTGTGGGAAACAGGTGATGCCACTGGGAACAGGGCTCAGAGCATCCAGTCTCCTGCCCCTTCCATAGCCAAAGTCCCTCTTTCCCTCCCAGTACTTGGCTACGATCACACCGATAGGGAAGACAACGCAACCGCTCCCACACAGAGCCCTTCCCTTTCCCTGAGAGCACCACCAGAGCAGTCAGCTGTGTCACACATGCACACAGCCACAGCAGGGCTTGAGTGTAACCCTGCCTTGCCCTGGCGGGCCCTCCCAGCCACCGCTAGCCCAGGGGGACAGCAGTGGGTGCTGCTCCTGAAACAGCAGCCTCTGGCAGCTCTTACTATTCCTTGCTTTTTTGGATAGAACAAGCCCAGCACTCAGTCTCTCGCTGTAGCAGTGATCCCAGGAACTACACCTCATCCTACCAGCATCACAGCAAGCCCAGTGCAGGACATAGATTCAGTGGTAGCACTCACCTCCAGCAGCCCTCAGCATCAACTGGAACAAAGAAACAGCCACAGCATCCCAGGCAGACAGACGTGTGTAGTGTTTATCTCATCTCCGCCAAACCGCACTGCGTGCTCTATCTCCAGTGCAGAAATTCTACTCCTTCACAGCAGCTCTGTGCCCCTTTCAGCTCTCTCAGCCATTCACGATGTGGCAGGATGCGATGGGAGGAGCAAGGATTGCCACAGTTCACGTGGACTTGCTTCACTTGCAGGCGAGAGCAGCCTTTCATCAGCACCGGATAAGAAACGCTTGAATCCACCTTAAGGGTAATGCTATACCTGTATGACCTACTAGTTATCTTCCTGACATATGCAAGCAGAGATTTGAATCCCCCACACCGTCAAGAAACTCATTCTTCCACAGCTGACTCCTGTATTCACCCAGGGAAGGCAGATGAATGAAATTCAGAACAGACCTGAAATGCTAACAGTCCTATCCTTCAGCAATGAAACTCAGCAATAAAGCTCTAAAGGAAACGTGTAGGAAAGCCTCCTCACCCCCCTTCCTCCCCCAAACACCCCTTTTCTCTTGTTTTTGGTATTGTGCAGAGGGCTTGCTGGGCTACTACCCATACAAACCACTGTGCCCTCCAGCCCAGCCTGGTGCAAGCCTCTGGAAACACAGCACAGGGAGAGCCTTCCAAGGCAGGATGGGGAGCTTACAGCATTTCTCCTTTAAGGCCCCAATTTTGTAATTAGGTCATTGTAAGTGGAAAGGTCTTCCTGCATAGCAAACCTACACCTCCTTTCCCTTACTGTCACCCCCAGTTAGACTGAAGCATCCTGAGCAGGGCTACCCTGCATCAGTGAGCAAGGATTTCCCTCACCCGACCAGTCTGCACTGGAATTTAGAATGGTGCTTCTGGACTGCTCAGCAGTTAAAATCCTCAATACAAGACACTTGCGTGGAGTCATGCAAACCTACACCAGCCAGCCAGCAACTATCAGCTTCTTGAAGCCTTGCTTCTTTTTGCGTGTTTTGTTCTATACTGTTTTTGTTACAAAGATGGTTAGATACTGAGAACAAACTGCAGAGGTAGTGCTGTGGATTAGCAGGGTATCAAAATGGAAAAAAAACCACTGTCCACACAGGGTATCTCAGAGTATCTTTATTTAACAAAAATAGCTGTTTAATTAGAAACCAACAATGTCCACATGGTTACAGAATTTCATAGGCATCATTGTTAACTCTGCACACAGTTCCAATCAGGCTCTACAGTCACCTCATCACCACAGCAACAGCAAAGCTCAGAACCTGAACAGCATCCAGGTGTGGCTTCCATACATTGTGGGCCCGAAGACATATACAGCATAGCAAGCCTCTCTATTGTAGCTGCCACAGTTTCATTACTTTGGTATGAGAATCACTGATATTGCTGTAAGTCATTAGTTAATTTGTGACTTGCTTTTAAAATAACTGGGCTATTCCCCATCAAAGATTTGATCTCTGTATGAAAAGTGTGATGAAAATTGAGCTGCTCCTTTTGGTCACTTGACAGGAGTGCTGTACACCACTCCCCCTGCCTTGCTCCAACTGCCATCAGACCAAGGAACTCAAAGGACAGATTATCCCTGTCCCAGGACAGCTCATCAGCTAGCATTTCATGGCTTCAGATTTTATTTTTTTAAAAACGAAAAACCATAGAAAAGGAATATATACATGGGTGGCTTCAAGTTTCCATTTCAGGATAAGGCAGTTAAGTTTACATGTGTAAATGCCAGTGCAGCTGAGCCCCTTTTTTAGGGGGCTGTTTCAGGAGGCAGCCTGCAGAAAGAAAAGCTTTGGGGAGTGGGCTCCCCTGAGCAGCCAGCCTGGAAGGGCTCCCTGGATCCCAGGCAGCACATGCCAAACACATTAATCTTGCACCTTGTGTGGTAAAGGCTGAGGCTTACAGAAGATGATGAGAAATGTCCCAGCCAGGGGGAAAACACCTTCCCAACCCCAGTGCTGTGAAGTCTCCATGGCACTGAAAACAGGTGATGAACCAAAGCAGCTTTTTCAGCTGAAAGAAAAAAGGAGCTCTAACGAGCACACAGAGAGAAGGCGTGGAGGGAAAGAAAGGCTGCATTGCACCTTCTCCCTCACCAGCTCTCCTGTACACTTACACTCACCACAACCTGCACAGCAACAAGGACACTCCATAGGCATTTGTTGCTGTGCTGATCATACTGCCTGAGTATCCAGGAGCCCAAGCCCAGGACAACTCTGTGCAACTCCTCCTTAGTGTTGAAGCAATTTGGAAAAAATAAATTATTTTAAAAAACAGATATGAGGCAAGTCCCAAATTGCTTAAACTGGACAAAACAAAAGAGTTGCCCACTCTAAACATTAATTGTTCTGCTCATGTGTAAAGAGGTAGAACTAGTGGACAGAGGCCCACCAGAAGCATAAAGGCATTTTAAAATAATGGTGGAAAAATGACAGACCATAAATAATAATCTTCCAAAGCCTTAGGCAGTCATTCTGCTAACTACCATAATTGAAGGTGTCAATTTAATCACCACAGTCACAATTCTCTAAGGGCACAAAGAATAGCTTAAAATCATGTGAGTTACCTTCTCAGTGCTATACTAACATCCACCACCCCCCTGAAACAGTCCAATCTGTGGGTTGTGAGGCAATGACTCCTGCAATCACAGGAACCTGCAGCCCTAAGGGACAAAAGCAAAGTTATCCAAATGCCCCTTGGATTAGCACTTTGCCTATTTCAACTCCCTCTAAGTTTCCCCTCCAGTTACAGTCCCTTGGGCACAGGCCTTTGTGGCACAAGTAGTGCTGCTGATAGCCCATCCACCAGTGCCACAAATTGCCCCAGGACACAGTTTTTGGGGAAGCACCATGATCAGCTAAGGTAAACCTCTGGCAGCAGGGATGACAGACAGGAACAGGAGACACAGTACAAGCTCCTCAAGGAAGCATGTGCGTATGCAGAAACAGTAATGTACCAGTCCTCAAAAGAGAGCATCCAGCATCAAGGGGCAGCCTCAGTGAGAGCCACACTGCAGAGCACAGCCCTCAGGCCACCTCCTATCCTGGCCTGGGGCTCTCCACAGAGAGGTCTGTTAATGTGCCCTCATTTCTGCCCTGTAGCAGCACCTCATGACAGAGAGCAGCAGTTAACCAGACAATCACAAAACTGCCTGCAGATGGATAATGTTAGACTAAAACCTCCCAAGGTTCTCATTCTTTGAGAAAACTTACTGTTCTTTGCTGCACATCCCATACATGCAACAGAAGAACACAAGGCATTTTAGAAAGAAGATATTTGTTCTTACTTACGTAAGAGCTAATACATTTACCTTCTAAAATGTGCTACTAATATAGTATAAATATGGATCATATACCATTAAGGTGACTGCCTTGGGAAGAAAAGGCAGAGATTAAAAACAGACCTATATCTTCATATGCAGCCACCAAGAGTCTTTGCTTGGTGCACTACTGGCTTTCAGGAGATCTGCTTTGCACCTGCTCTTGTCTTCTGTAAGCTCGCACAATACTGCAGATGCCACTGACCAAGAACACCAGTGAGATGGCCGCAAAGTAAGAGGCGTAAATCATGAACTGCAGAGAGGATGAAAAGAAAATAAAAATAGCAGTTACCAGATTTATAAGAATGTTAATAAAATAAATGAGTTCCCTTTCACTTCTAAAATATCAGGAATCAGTGATTATTTCTCTGTCAAATCCTTGACCCAGAAACAGGCAGCTGAAAAGCTTTATAGGTTGGTTTATCTTCCTCCCTTCCCTACCTCCCATCAGTAAAGGTAAGAGCTTCTATAATACCTGGGTGAAGATGTCCAAGCCAAGCCCACTGGCATCCACGACAATCACAGTGAGCAGAGTCTGAAGTGCTAAGGCAATGAAAGTATTGACCCCAAACACCAGGGCATACCTCTCCACACTGAGATTTGTAGCAATCTGGAACCTGGAAAGAAAGGGATGACCAGAAACATAAAGGAAAAAGCAGAGCAACGCATGAATGGCAGGAACATTTCTGGACAGAACGACTACGCAACCTAAGGACTTACATTGACTGGTTTAGTATTTTCCACAGCTAAATTACCTTACACAGATAGTGTCCTTTTCTAAATAGGATCATGATGGACTAACTAAAAACCTAGAAGAGACCCATAGACACATGCAACCCCTTTTTTTAAAAAGAAACAAACAAACAAACAACGCAATCAACCACTTAGGGAGCTCTGTGGGTTTCAGTGTTACTGAAGCAGCCCTGCTGTCTGATGCAAAGGGTCTTGTCATGTGGAGAAGATGCGGTGTACTCTGACCCCAGAGAGCTGTTGGCAATCTCAAAGCTTCAGTCTGTTGCTGTGTGATCCATAAACTTTTGCATCCTTTGAACCAGAACTCCCTTTGCAGTTGCCGGTTTCAGCATCACCCCTCTTATTGTGCTTAAGCTGTCTTGGAGTGATTATGTAATGCAAAACCAACTATGCTTTCCTTCCCAAAGTGACAAATAACATTGAAGTAGTTTTCCTACAGGTTAGGGAAAGTTGATGCTTCCACCCAGGCAAAGCATTGTCCTTTCCTTATCTGATAACACTTCACTCCAGCCACGTTTATGAGAAACATCCCCCTAGCAATCAGCACTATCTAATATTTAGTAGTCACTTCAGTGTCACAAGACTTGGAAGCTTGGGCACACTGTCACCACAATATATCTCCATGCCTGTTTCCAACCTGAATCACAACACAAACCCTTGCAACAGACTCTTGTGACACAGAAAATGCACGGCTTTTACACCAGCTGTAACCTTGAGAGCAGTTTACATTACAGAGATACTCACGTTGCTATTGTGATTAGCATCATGTAGATAATTCTGAAGATGACATAGGACGCGTAGCACACCCAGATGTTACGAACAGTGTCCATGACATACACAGCAGCAGCAATAAGAAAGGAGAACAGGGAAAGTGCTACTTCACCCCACATTGCCCAGGATGTTTTTATGTGACCCACAACGACGACTGCAACAGCTCCTGTGAGGGGAAGGAAAGCACAACTCTGAGTAATTACAGTTGGAGCAATCTGGAGATGGTGCATTGGGAGCTCTACAGCCCATAACAGCCAAACATTAATGAAGTGGAGGACACAAAAGGAAACACCTTAGCAACTCTCCTTTCTGACCCCTCCCTCACCTGGAACCCTGCTGTAAACTCCCATTTACTTTTACAGAAACAGGAAAAAAACCACATAGGTCAATGCTGACTGCCTCTAAAGTCTCCCCTCTGGCTCCAGAATCACAACAGCCACTCAGTCCTCTGCACTTGACTGTGGCAGTGCTGTCAATAATTGTGCAATTTCTGCTGAGAAATGCAAAGCCTGGTTCTCAAAAGCACTCACCTAATTATTTGGTGGTGCTTTGGCAGAGGGTAGGAAGGAGAAAGACACTACTCACTTTAATGCACAGCTGTTAGAGCTCTCTCCCAGGAGGCAGAAAAACCTACATTTACTGTCATCTCCACATTGGGCTGTAAGAGTAAGTAAGAAGAGGTGTCCAAATCCACATCTCCTGGGATGCAGCCTGTCACAGGGTATAATCATGCACTACTGATTGTGCTAGAACAATCCTTTACAACCCAAACAGGTTCGTAGCTCTGGCTGGATTTTATGAAGGGGGGGTGGGGAGAAAAGACAAATCATAGGATGGGAAAGCATGTGGTATTTCATGCAATTCAATGAGCAGACAAGGTGTGTCTCATGCACTGTAATAGTTGCAACTACTGAGCAGCCTAAATACATATTACATTAATAGAAAATTCCCGTTCCAAGTAGGCCTTGCTCTGTAAACAAGCCAAATAGCAAAAAACAGCATAATGGCTGTACACAGCAAACCAGACAAACAGCATACTGACAAAGGGAGGTTTACAGGACATCTCTGAAAAACAGGATTGTGTTCAGCAGCAGACCACTGCACAGAAATGCTACAGTGCAGTATCTGAGCTCTTTGTAGCCCTGGGCTGGCCTGCTATCTTAAAAAACGTTCAAACACACCAAGACTCCTTATGTACCATCAGTTTGTACAAGCCTGCGATCCTGTCAGACCCCACATCAATCTTGTAGACTGGTGAAGAAGAGAGCTGTGTCAAGGGAAAGGATTTATTTTCTCCCACTAAAGTCTTTTTCTTGGTGGCTGCTGTGACATGACCTGACTAACATCTTATTCTTTGAAACTCTGGTTCCCCCAGCAGCAAAACTCTGAGATGCAAAAGGAAGCTAAGTCCTAGACCATTCTTCCTACTGTCTCAGCAATCCTGAAATTTGGGAACAGACATGAGGATCTCATGGCAATTCACAAAGTTGTACTCTCCCTATGTGCCAAGGCTGTATCAGTCTGACATCTAATTAAGATATTCAGTCTCTGTCCCTCTGTGAGACACATTCAGCTGATCCAGTGGTTTCACAACCCAACCTGATAAAGGATTGCAACACTCCAAAGAAGGTGCAGGGCTGCAACCTAACAGTCAGTTGCTCTCCCTAGGAGGAATACTATTCTCTTTCCCAGGGCAGGGAGCCGACAGCTACGTGAGTCACCATGCCAACTTAAACCCTTCTGCAGGGCAGGGATGGCAACAGCACCTTATGCAAAGGTTGCCAAACATTGCTCCTAACTGAGCACAGAATGACTGAGAGCTATGAAAATAGCAAATCAGATCTGGGATGCAGCAGGAGAGGTATTTCTAGTACAGGGAGAAGAGTGAACAGCATGTCCTTCTGTAAGTCTGAGGCCTCACTGAATAAAGCTGAGTGGAATTCTGATTATTCACCTTCAAAAAGAACGCAACTCAAACCAGGTTTGGTGCAAAGACGGGCTAATAAGAGAACAAAGAGCTTAACTTCACCAAAGAACAACTAGAAAAACCTGGCTTCTTTGGCCCAGAACAAAGATTTTGTGCTAAAATACAACCTTGGCATGACATCAGAGATAAATAAACTGCTCATTAATAAATTCAAACTGGAAATCAGAAGTTAGAGCATTTGCACTAGTGCCTAGGAAGTCAGGTCACTGCATGCTCATTCTTAACAGGTGTTAGGACTTGCAATCTTGTCACACACTTCAAGCTTTTAGTTGTGACTATTAATTCATTAAAGTTTGCTTCTTTCAAGCAATTAAGCTCTGTCATCTGGAAGGACTTTTGGTTCTGTCTTTTGAGCTGTTCATGCTAACTTGCTTTTATAAAACATCACCTAAAATGATTCAACTATTTAGAAAAATGATACTTGAGGAAAAAATCAAAATGGGAAACTAAAAACTTCAGTCTTACAAGAGTTTAGGTCCATTGTTCACAGGCCTTTTAAAAAAGGACCTTGTTATCAAAGATGTTCATGATAAGGTTTGAAGAATACCCCTCATTATGTATAGATGTATATTTTCTTTTAATTTTGCTGATATTATGCCACATTATGGGTCTTCTCCTTTATACCAATTCTTCTCCTTCCTGGGACAAAGGCAAGATGTTAGAGGAAGCCAATTCAAACAAGAAGTAAGAGCCACAGGCTCACACTACAGTGGAGAAACAGTGTATGAGAGCAAGCTATTTAAGGGCGGGTTTAGCACACCAAGGGCTGAATAACAAAGTCATCAAGTTGCCAACAGTTTCAAACCCAACTAACAATGGGCTGTGGACCAGCTTTTAGAACTATAAACCAGCCACAGCTTCCTACTGAACTTCAAGAAGGGGCTGAGCATGCCCAAGGAAGCACTAATAATTTGTTTGTGTACCTTGGTTTCTTTTGCCCCCAAGTAGGTGATGTCCACAGCAGATGATGGAACAATGACTCCATCAAAGGAAAGGGACACGCTGCAGCAACATCTAGAAAACCTCTGTAAGGGTATGTTAGCTATTTTAAAAAGGTATTGCCCTAGTTCTGGTAATGAAACAGTATTAAACAACTTCATAAACAAATGCTTCTGTTGACTGACCTACCTGTCCCTTTCAAGTAAACCAACTTCTTTCATCTTAATAGCTTCTGCTCCTAACAGTGCTGAAATGACTAACCATGGCTCACTGCACGCTGTGTGCCTACAGGAACCTTCGTACGATCCTGGAGGAAACCCAAATGCACAGGACCCCATGTCTGACTCTGGGTGACTAAAACAAACATAGCCCCACTGTCATACTGACAGCCAAGAGCACAGTCAGCCACATGCCTGGAGTCTTCTGCCAAGTATTTCAGAATGAAGATTGGCTTGGGAGGCTCCTCTAAACACCTACGTACAGGATTACAAGAATCAGGGCTGCTTCAGCAACTCACTCACACTGAGCACACTACCTGTGCATGTCAGGGAAGACTCACCCCAAATGCCAGGGTTTACCTCTCCTGCATGCTTGGGGGAATGCATGGCTCTTCCAAATCATGCCCTAGTGACCTTGGGGATAACAAACATTTCTCACAGCAGAGCAGGAGCTATGCCAGAAGCTTACCCAGGAGCGTTGAGGCTGCCTCCACAGCACCATTGTAGATGTCCGCGCTCTGAGAAGGCAGCACCATCTCCCACAGGCCCTGAGCGTAGTTGATGACCTGGAAGTAGCCACAGGTGGACAGTGCCCACCACACAGACCAGCAGAGCATGGTCCTGGAGGAGTAGCACTGCAGGAAGTCCCGCCAGAGATCTTTGAGCACCTTTACGATGTCTACTTTCTGCTTCTGTATGGATTGGAGAAGGAAGGGGAGAGAGATGTTAAGTGTTTGTTTATGAATACTTCACACTGCTCCATAAAACTGCCCCTTTCAGGTGGTCTGATCACTGGTGAGTGACAATACCACTCTTGGACACAAACCCCCACAAAGCAGTGAATAAAAAGCTTCCCCACCCCAGTCTCTGTGCCAACCAGGGCTGTATCCTTACATGCAGAAGAAGGGCTCAGTCCCAAGCACCCCTCCATCTCTGGGTCTCCCCAGCAGACAGCAGGGACTGCCAGATGTTAAGTGAGCAACTGAAGGGTACCAGAGAAGAAACACCAGAGAACAGGACACAATATCCACTTTGACAAGACAGGATCAGAAGCCAGCCATTTACACCATAAAGGCAAAAAGCATCACTGACACTAAGTCCTGATTCAAATTCAACCAAATTTTGTAGCACAGAGAACATGAAAGGCACCAGATGACTGTATCTTTCCCCAAATAAGTTGATTTTCTTTAGTACAGGCATTTGGGGTTTAGAAATACTCAAAGAAGAAATCTCCACACACTCTACTCCTGTTAAAGCCCACCAAGGATTCAAAGAAGGTGAGAGATGTCACCTGGGGATATAAAGCAAATCAGAAGCTACTTCCACCAGACACTGCTGTTGCAAATGGCAGCTCCTGCACATACAAGTGCCCTGACAAATGTCATGAGATAAAAAATGAAGCTTTCCACTCCAAATCTTTCTAGAAAGAACATGAAAGAGGGCAGAACCTTGAAAAGTAATTGAAAATAGATAAATTCTAGCAACAGGGGATGACAACAATCAAAACTGCTTTTTACATACAGACTGTTACAGTCCTGTTCTTTACCACTTTATGTCAACTGCAGCAGAGGAGAAGAGCATGTCTTGTCTTTGTAGACAGAAGTTTCTGGTTACATTTGCTGCATGCACATATGTACAGAACTTGTGTAGACTCTGTAGGGCAAGACCCTTCTAGTCTGAGGAGGAGCAGTTACTTCATGTGAGACTAGGCAGAGTCCCAAGGCCCACCCAGTACCTCAGGCCCCTGTGAACTTGGATTCCCTGGAGGGAAACACACAGCATTGTCACAGGACTGAACTATTGCACATTGTGCTGTCACACGTCCAGTTTCAGAGTGGTTTCCAGACAGCAGCAGCAACATTGGGCTGTTGGCACCATGCCCTTTCCCTGGGGGAATCACACAGAGTGTGCCTGGGAAAGATTATTTTCCATGAGCAATAAAACTCATTTTAAAATGTTTCTACTAAAACCCCAAAAGACCGCAGCCTAAAACCTGTCCTGAACTCCCTTTCTTCCACCCCTTCAAATGTCATTGATTTCCAAGCATCTTTACTAAACACCACATAGTCCCACACTGGTGTTTTGCCAATGGCATTGCAATGCTGTATCCACATTGCTCTGCATGTGGATACCATTCCTCCAAAACACAACAGAACAACTTGGGAAGAGGTGAGCTTGTGGCAGGGTGACTTTAGCTCATAACTCCCACACACAAGATTTCACACGAAGCTCAAGTTTAGGTGCAGGAAAACAAGGGAAGGGCACTGTCACACACACTGCAAAAACTGATTAGGCTGTTCAGCCCCAAGCACGGATCTGATAAGCCAGAAAGGCCTGCCTGCCCTGCCATGGCCTGGCAGTGCCTCTTCAGTACAATTATTCCTAAAGCCATCCACATTTGTGAAATATGGTTGCTGTTGCCTCAGTAAAAAGGACGATCACCACACTCCAGTGCTTCTCAGCTTTCAGCACCTGGTGTAAGTGACCTCTAGGGAGTCAGGCAGGTGTACTTGCTCCTTTTCTAAACTTTTCTCCACTACTTTGGTACTACATGTACTCTCAGGAGAGGACCAAGGTACACAAAAGGGACGGATAAGTTATATATTTATTGGCACAAAATTTGTCTTAACAAATACCCTTCAGCACGCAAGCATAACTCGAGTAAAAATATCCTTGCTCACACAAGATCATGCTGGATGGGGCAGGATTAGGTCCCTGGAATGTTAATACCTTTAATTCCCAGCTGTAGCTGGAGAAGCAGAAAGCAGCCCTGGATGCTGCCTCCCCCAAACCAGCTAACTGTGGCTTGCTTGCTCAGAAATATCCACTGCTGACTAATCCAGCAGTTGTGCTTACCTTCTAGCTTGTCCTCAGAACCAGCACGGCCTCCTCCCGTTCGAGGAGCAAGGCTGGCCTCTCCCCAGGGCCGAGAATCCCCCTGCCAGGAATCTCCACATGTCTGCATTCCCTGAAACAGCAGGGCCCTGCCCAGCAGGCAACTACACACTCACACTGGGCCTCAGAACTGGAGGCTGCTCCCCACGGTGGGACTCAGCACATCCCTCCACCAAGCAAGGGTCCCTGCACTTGTTTCCACACAAATGACTTTGCCAGAGGTTATGCAGCCCACAAAAGCCACAAGTCAAGGCACTACCTTGGCCTTCTCAGAGGCTGCATTTAGCTGCAATTTATCCATATTCTGCCCTTTTATAACTAATCAATGTCTGCTTCCAAGTGCCCTCAAGAACTACTGCAGTTTCCTTCCTAGACCATTTCCTCCCAGGATCACATGATAAACCCCAATTATTACACAGTACATTACAGCACAACTTGCACAACAGTTGGAGTAACAATGTCAAAATGTGAGGGCAAGAAGAATTGCCTCTTTTCTGCAACTCTCTGGGTGCATCCAGAAGCACGCACAGAGTCTGGACATTTGCTCGATGCTTAGTGCCCCAGAGATATCGTTTGCTTTGTACCATTGGACAGCAATCTGATGCCCAGAGCATTCAAACTGCAGCCTTGTGAGACACGGAGAGCAATTTCAGAAAAAATAAGGAGCAGCCTACCATGCTCAAACAGCAAAAGGATGCCAGTAACAATTCTCCCCGTGCCATAAATAAGGAAGTGGGATAAGTAAAGGGATACATTTTTGCTGTTAGATATTACATCTCTGCTGCTATGTACATATATGCATGTGTGACAACCACGTCAGTATGGCATCTTCTACTCTAATGTAAACTAAGGGCACAACTCACCTGTTTCTCTGCTGAATGACTCTCTCCATTTAAGGGAATTTTTGTCTCATCCTCCCAGCCAGGTGCCCTCTGCACATCGGGATGATCTTGGACAGCCGCTCCGTTTTTACAGTCCATGACCTTCATTTCACAGCTAAGCTGCTGACTCGAGAGGTGGTGAAAGAAAAGGCTTTTTTGTGGCATGGGCAGGAACCACGCCGTGCCAAAGGCAATGGATATGCTGGTTAAGGAGATAACGTTCAGGCTGAAGAGGGACCATCCTGCCACTGACACAAGGACCTGCCCAGACACCGAGCCCACTGTGTAGCCCACCAGGGTGGCACTTCGGCAGTAGCTGGTGACCTTCTGGTACAGGTTGATATCGACGACACTGTAGATGTAGGAATAATAGGCAATGTCTGTGGCAGTCCCCATGCCGTAGAAGAACTCGAGGAACTGGACGGCTCGCAGGCCCTGGGCGTACAGCAGCATGAACCAGGTGACGATGAGGCTCAGGCCCTGCAGCAGGACCACAGGCTTGTACCGCAGGTAGTCCGTGGCCAGGAACACGGGGAAGAGCAGCGCCAGGTAGGAGTAAGTCCACACCGGGTAAATCTCGTTGAACACCTGCGGGAGGGAAAAGACGGCGGTGACTCCGGCACTCACGTACTGCGAACAAAACACAGACACACAGACACACAGACACACGGCTCGCGGGAAGGATGGGGGGGTGGACGGCACCCGGGGCCGCGGTACCTGGGTCTCGGAGAGGTTCTTGTGCGGCCCCAGCAGGTACCGGGTGAGGAAGGGCTCCGACGGCCGCACGCTGCAGAAGAAGCCGTAGGCGCAGAGCAGCGCCGTGGGCAGCGCCCAGCAGCAGGCGCCGCCGGCGGCAGCCCGTGCGGAGCGCCGCGCCGGCCGCCCCCCGTGCGAGTCCGCCATGCCGGGGCCGGGCCGGGCCGGGCCGGGCCAGAGGCGCTCCCGGGCCGGAGGCGCCGGTGGCGGGCGCGGGCGCGTCCCGGTCACCTCCCGAGACGCGGCTCCGGCCCCGGCCCGCGGCGCTGCGCCCGCGCTGATTGGCCGGCGCGCGGAGGGCGGGGCCACGCACCGTCTCGGATTGGGCGAAGCCGCCCCGTGGGCGGGGCCAGGGCCGCGGCGGGAGGGGCGGGGCCGGGCCGGGCCGGGGTCTCCGCGGGTCACTCGCCCCCGGACCTGCTCCGCTCCCGTTCCTCCGGGGCAGGCACGGCCTTCCCTGGGAACCCGGCAGCACAGGCATCCCTGCCTGCTCTGCTGCGCTTCTGCGGGCTCTCCCGGCCCAGACGCATCCGGCCGCTGACCTCTGCCGCCTTCTTCTCTTTCGCGAGATAACAGCTTGAGTCACTTCTGTCGTTTAATAATGCAGCACCTTGTTGTCCAACCAGAAGAAATATTAGACAAGCGGGGAAAATAAAACTATTACATTCAAAGTCATTATCTAAACTTTTGCCCGGTAGTAGTTCCTAAGGCTTTGCCAATCGTCTAAACTGTTTGCTGTTTTTCTTCTCAATCTATTCCACATTTTCTTTCTATCTACTTGGTTTGCATTTCCCTTTGCTCCACTTCCTCGATCTCCAGGACACTGCTACTACTGCTAGGGCTTCCTACTTTATACCTAGAGTTTGTTCTCCAAACTGGCTGACGCCGGAGAGAATTCACACCAGGGGTCAGGCCTCCCACCTGTGCAATTACATATCTTGCCTCCTAGGCATCTGGATATACAGAATTGGCTGGGAAAGAACAAGTTCTTCTCTGCCCCAGAACAGATTCCTTCTAGTGCCGATTTTTACTACTATTACTATTATATATTTATTACTGTTTTATTACTATTATTACCATTATATTTTTATTACTATTTCATTACTGTTATTAGCATCATCATACCTTAGTAAACATAGCTACAAAAAGGATTTGGGCCGTAAGATCACTCAGCTGTCTGTAAAATATAGCTAAATATTTTGGTCTTGATCAGCTGGCATCAGTGGTTTGCTGCTTTCCGGCTATCTTCTGGATCTAACAAAATTTCCTTTCTATTGTTCTCCATGTTCTCTTCTCTACAAAACCTGAAAAGGTTAATTAGTAAAAAAAAAGATGGTATTGCCGTTTTGCTACCCTTTAGCTTGGAGCAAAATTCTCCATACAAAGAATCAGTTCCTGTTAATGTTGGCACCCATTTCAGCCGTAGGCAAGGAGCAGCTGATCTTTTCAAATGGCATGGTTGGAGTGAAATGAGCCAAAACAACGACTGATAAACGCGTTGCTAGGGGTTCCCTGTCACTTAGCTCTCAGCAGAGCCTCTGTCCCGCTGGCATGAGGCCCAGCAGCAGGTAATAAAGGGAAATGAGCTGTTAGCAAACTGTTGTGCACCCTCTGACCAACCGGGCCATCGCTTCGTGCCGAGCAGGGACGGGAGGAAAGAACAAAACCTTGGAGTTCTTGGTGTGCCCTGCCCGGAGGCAGCAGTTCCCACAACTTCCAGGCTGCTCGCAGGGTCTGATGGGCGGCCTTGGTCTTTTCCAAAACAACAATCCTTAGAGTTGTGCCACTGGGGCTCAGCTGCTGCTCCCAGCGGATTAGTGGAACGAGTTACATCAATTCAGCCCTTTTCCTTAAAAAAAACACACAGTCAGTCAGGCAACCTAGATTTCTTCTCCAAAAACTGGAACAAAAAAAGAGACTGCAAAATTTTGATTTGAGTACTCCAGGTCTTCTCAGGGCTTCAGTTTTGTTCTCAAAAGAACTCACCTTGTTTTATTTTCATGGAATATTTTCAGCCTTTGGGAACAAGATAAAAGTTTGTTCCCTGATTTTTTACTTCTATCTTTTCTTTCTTGGCCTTCCTCCACATTTTCTCTTTCCATCTGCCCACTCTACTAGAAAAAGAAAAGAAAGGTCAAACATGTTTGATAGTAAAAACCTCAATGCTTTCTATATTTTTTTTCTAAGATGGAAGACATAAGCTGTGAAAAGTAGGGTTTCTCACACTTTCTTTCCTTAGTCTTACCTATTTCCTCCTTCTCTCAACTTCCAGCCTGCAGTGTATTGTGGAGGAGTTAATGAAATATATGTGCATGAAAAGTTCTAAAGTCTTACCAAGTGGTTTAGAGAAAAGCTTCTGTAAATTAAAACCTTTAGAAACTGCACTCTTGTGAAGCTGTTATTCAGAATGCTTTCTCAGTATGTGATAACACTAAGATGGTACAAATATTTCAGAAACTATCCAGAAGGAGAGAATAAAAGAGATTTGTCTTTTGCTGAGCATGGAAGGAATAAAGGCACAGAAATGGGACAAACAGCAGCAGCCATTTTATTTTATTTTATTATTTTGGCCATTGTAACTAATCTGGGAAAGTAGACTTCATTAACTAGTATCTATGTTGGAATGAAACAGAATTAGCAAGATTAAAAAAAAATCCAAATTATCTCTGAAATGTAGGATGATTACTTTAGATCAAAGCCTATAGATTATAGCTGTCTGTTAGAACAGTAGACTGGATATAACCTTGATGGCCTGTGTCTTCCACTTCCAACCCGCAGCTGATCCTTTGATAATCTGGGGGCTTTCAACAGGAAACTGGTAAATATTATACAGCCATGAAGGGTCAATTTACAACCCCTGTGTATGAGGGGGAAATGCAGCATTGTAGTTTACTGGAACACAGCTGATAGAGAAGCCAGTGTAAAATCCAAGCTTCCAAGACCTGCAGAAGCATGAGGAAAAACAGCCATCTCTCCATAATATAGGAGTCATCAGGAGACAGGCTGCTATCAAAGGTCTCTGGAAGAGAACTTCCCTTCTGCCCCACACACCACAGCAGGCTCTGCATTATGTCCAATGCAGACTAAAGCAGAGAGCTGTGAGAAATGAGGCATTCAAGGCTGAGTTTGAGCCAGCACTTGCCACAGGATATCAGAATAACTCCTGGGCTAAGATGGGTCATGTTGTACAACACTACACATTTCCACTATGGACATTACAGTTTAAAATATTTTGCTGTCAGCTACACGAGGAAAAAAATGGAAAAGCTACTTAAGTCTGCTACAAGCAATGGACAGATTTTCATGGCAAGTGCTAAAAGAGAGCTCAGTAGTGGTGTTACAAAGGAAAACAAGCACTTAGAAGAAACATACCCTGTACTTTTATTAAATGAAGAAGCAGATAGGTTGGTCTGAATTACTTGGTGCTTGGTGTACGTAGGTCACAGTGGGCTTAACACAGTATTGCTCCCGTTAGGAATGGTGTTACAGATGTGCCCAGGAACCCTGAGAATGATCCCACAGCCTGTTTTGGAGAGTGCTGCACAAACATTCAAGAAGATGGAGTCCCTACCTGGAGGAGATTGTAATTAAAGCATGATTCAATCACTGGGTGTAACAAACAAATGGAGAATGGGACACAGTAATGATAGGAAAGTGTAGGTGGATAAACTGGTTATGAGGCAGAGCTAGAATGAATAAACACAGCAAGAAGAGCAATATTTTACCCTGATTAAGTGGAATAACTGACTCATACAAAACAGGAGTTGGTCACCACAGCACAGTGCTACATCTCCTTTCTGTGGTGCTTCATAGTAACATTGATAAACAGTCTTCCCTGGCACATACATGGGCATGGGCAGAGCCTTTACCTTCCTCTCTCAGGTATGTGCCAAAAAAATCTTTTCCTGTCATGGAAGACACCTCATGAGTGTGCGTGCTTGTGAAGTTGCAAGCCCTCCTCTTGTCCCTTAGCACCATCCTAAAACTCTGATCAACCCACCAGTGTTCATGGCCATTTCAGGGGGTGCTGGAGGATGCTCAAAATATTGGTTATTTATCTGGAGTCCTGACCACATTCCCGTTTGATGCTTTTTCTGCAGAGCTCTCCTGGCACTTCACTCAGACATATTCTTGCCATGCACCCTCACTGCTGTCTCTAATACAAGAAGAGCCCCAAAGCCCGGATGTGCTGATGCGCAGTTCAGGTTTCTGAGTGGATGCAGAAACAGGATCTGCACTGGCTCTAATCCATGGGTAATATGCAACTTTATGTCTCCACCATGCTTTGCTATGGCAGCGGTGTGGAAGGAACCATCCAGTTTGTAAACTCCTGGGAACCTTGGTGAAGGTGAGCTGGCCCAGCTTCAGTGCAGGAATCCCTGCAGTGCAGTGTTACATTCCCAGCAGAAAACCTGGCAAAAATGGAGGTTACATCCCCTCTAAAAGGCAGAGGTGTCTGTACCCATCCACATAAGACTGTCTGCATCAACTTTAGACTTTACAGGGCACTCTACACAAACCTATCTGGATACTGGACTACTGCATCAGGCTCTGAAGAAATTACTGTGGTGCTGCTGTCAGTATCTATTTCAGAGCTGCTCAATTGTCTTCACACATACCTCCAACTCCTTTCCAAGCCAAGTGCAGACACAGTTTCAGCATCTGTGTGGAGTACAGTCACCACCTTTGGAAAGAAAATGGAAACATCTGGTTGCACCTGATAGAGGTGGTTGTAAGTAAAGCACATGGCTTCGAATATAGCCCCCACGTGCTATTGTCACCTGCAGATGCTCGGCTCTGAACACTGCAGCCTCTTGGAAGCTGGAATGAGCATTAGAGGGCAGCAACTCCATTGTGACACTGTTTGAGGTTAAAAGCAGTTAACTTTGGACCTTTGGATCAAAAGGCCAGTGTGAAGGCATCCATCCAGATTTGTGAAGAAATTATTTGCCATATTACTCTGAACTTTGGCACTACATTTCTCCCTCTGTTCAAAACAGCTTATGTTTGCTAACCTTCATGCTGTCACATGCATCTTTAGTCTCTGAGAAAACTGCAGGAATTCTTGCTCTCTTTGTGTATTTTGCAAATAATTTCAACATACACAGAATTTCATTCCACAGTGTGTAAAAGGCTGTGCAGGACTGACTGTTTTAACTACAGATTTTCAAAAGCCTTAGCAAATTCAATCTAAGATGGCTGCTTAATAAAATTAAAATACTTTGTGTACATGGTCCAGCTAGGAGTGAGTTAATTTTCTTCACAGCAGCCTGTCTAGTGCTGTGCATTGGTTTTTGGATTAAACCAGCACTGATAACACACGTTGCTTTAGCTGGTATGGGCAGTGTTTGCTCAGCACCAAGGCCTTTTCTTTTCCCCACCCTGCCCCACCAGTGAGGAGGCTGGGGCTGCACAAGAGGCTGGGAGAGGACACAGCTGAGCTGGGGGATGGAATATCCCAGACCTTGGGACATTGTGCTCAGCAAGAAATGCTGGGGGAAAGAAAGATGAAAGTGGAATGTTCAGAGTTATGGTGTTTGTCTTCCCAAGCAACTGGCAGGTGTGTCGAGGCCCTGCTTGCCTGGAAGCAGCTGAACACATGCCTGTTGATGAGAAGTGGCAAATTAATTCCTTATTTTGCTGTGTGCATGTGCAGCTTTAATTTGCTTATTAAACTGCCTTTATATCAACCCACAAGATTCCTTTCTTTTGCCCTTCCAATCCTCTCCCCCAGCCTGCCAGGGGAAAGCCATCAAATGACTGAGTGAGGACTTCGCTGCCAGTTGGGTCCAACTACTGCAGTCCTTTTTGGTGTCCAATGTGGGGCAAGAGGATTTTGAGATAACACCCCTGCTCAGAGCGTGCTGGGTAGAATTTATAGCTGTTATTGGCAGGGGTTCATACGTTCTGCCTTACTGTATATCAGTGACGGGTTTGGACTTTTGCTGTTTATTGTACCACTTATCATCTTACTCTGCAGTGCAAGGGAACATTTTGTTATCAGCAATGGCCTAGGCTGGCACAGGGCCCAGATGTCCCTGCTCTGCTGGACAGGCTGGAACACCACTGGAAAGGGGTTAATTCCTATCATAGCTACCCATTTATGACTAGGGCAGTGTGAACAACACAGGGTGTTTGAGGTGGCACTGAACAGTGTTTGCATGGTGTCAAGGCCTTTGCTTTCTCCCTCTCTGCCCTGCCACTGAGTAGGCTGGGTATGGACAAGGGGCTGAGGAGGAGATGCAAGCAGGACAGCTGACCCCAGCTAACCAAAGTACGGTTCATTAGTAAGTAGAAGCAGAATCTTCAACTTGTAAAATTGATGCAGATGTACTGAGTCAAGTTCCTGCAAACAGTTTTGCATTTATTTAACTTTACATAGAATTATATGTGTGTATATATAAAGAACTAATTACTTGTTTAGAACATTAAAGAACACTGCCTTCTAAAACGAAATGATTTCACAGTTATCACATAAAAACCTGGTTCTGCTGCAGTTAACAAGATTTTATTAACTGTTTTCCAGGGTAAAACCTCACCCAAACTTTACATTTCTTTCTTTTTTTTTAATTAATATGGCTTGTGTTGCAATTTCATGACTGTGTCAAACAAAAGTAAATTAAGCACCATTACAAAATATTAAGAAACCAGTCTTTAAAGATGAAGCAATTATTCATACTGTTTCACCATCTGAAATTAATTCTAATTGGCACTGAAAATTTTCCTTTGAAATTGCAAAATTTCACTCTTACCAGAGCTACTACTGTAGAGGCAAATATACAAAATAAAATGTTGATGCATTTCATGCTACAATATTATCTTTATTTTCCAGTGGAAAATTACAACAGTTTGTGACATAGTAAAAAAAAAATTATTTAGTTTTTACACTTTTTTCACTCCCGTTCTATACATTCTCTTTAAAATGCATGTTCTGTAAGAGAAAAACTAAAAACTACTGAAATAAAACTGGATAACACCATCCAAGGTTCAAAGATAAACTACTTTAAAAATCCAGCCTGCTGAATGGTACCTAGTGTGACAAGTGAAGTGCTGCAATTAAACAATTTACAGGATAGAAGCCCAGAACACTGCTGAAAGCTTAGCTAAAATTCTGCTGGAATAATGAGTTCATGGACTGTGTATCTGTTTTCAGATGTAGTTATCCCAGGAAAAATCCACGTACAATCTGTACAAAAGAGTATTTCCATTAATGAAAACACTGCTAAATTGTATGAGAAGATGCAGATGTTTCTATTACCCAGTTTCATCTAATCCTCCTCTGCCACCCCCAGGCTGTCACTGAACAGCTGCAGTTCTCAAAGCTTTCCTCATCAAGGGAGCTCCCTGTCCCAACAGTCTGAAAGTGTATGGCACTGAGCATCAGGAGTTCTGAATTCTCATTTTGGTTCTCCCATTGCTGTTGCATGACCTGCCAGGTTAAATCACTTCCCTTCTCATTTCTGGGAGGGAAAGGCACTGCCGACTCCCTTTCTCCTTGCCAGGGCACTGAAGATGAATTATGTGAAATCCACAGCACTCAGGTGTGCAAGAACCAAACCAACAGTGCCAACACACATTCTCTGAGAAAGGGTTGCACATACCTCAGTGCTGAGACATGTCCTGCCTTTGCCACAGTGTAGATGAAGACACGTGCAGGAGCAGCGACCCCTACAATCATTTCTCACCAAGGCACTGCTGGGCTGCAGCACCACAGCTCCAGATCAGCACTGGTTTTTCCCTCTCAGCCTTATGTATGGAGAACATCCACCTGCTATAGCTTTCTATTCCTCATCTGTGCTGCAAAAGCATTACAAAATGGAGATAGTCAGGGCCCAGGATCAAGGCCAGAGTCTCCATTCCTAGGGATTTAGAACTTAATTTTAAGAAAAAAGTAAGACAGAGTACTGGTTATAATGAAGAAGTGATAATACTAATCAGAAGGGACTACTATTTCTTCCTAGAGAAGAGCAGCTGTTTTCTAAAGTGTATATTTGTAGGAATGAAACACCTGCCAGAGAAATCTCTCAATCCTGCTGGTAAAACATTATGTTCCTTTGACAAAGCACACATCCAAACCACAAAGTATGACTGTTTCAAGGGTTTTTTAACAAACATGTTGCTCTGCACGATGACTGCTGGCAGGTTAAGAGCTCCCAGACTCGTCAGTCCTTTTCACAGCCAGACCCCCACCAAAATCACAGCCATAGAGTTCTACCCGAAGGGCAATCCCACGGTACCAAGTTTTTGGAACAATGCGGATGAATCTGGACAGGATGGGTGGGTTAAAAAAATTCTTGACATGCCCGTTGCTGTTTGCATTACCCAAGAAAACCTGCAAATACACAAACACCATTAGTTAAAAGGTGGCACTTGAAAAAAACCATGCAGTTCCAAGCTGTTGCATTAGCCACACCCAGAGTGGATGGACTGGCTCATTTCTGGTTTTAAACAAGACCACATCAAGTCTCTTCCTAACGTGCTGGGTTAAAAGTAGTTCAGGCCAGCAATAGTTGAGTCTGAATGGATTAAACACCCTCTGTTTCCATCCATACCAGAAAATCTGTCATTCTAATTTCTAATGGACCACACCCCCAAACTTCCCTTATTTTGCTGCTGCTAATGGCCCCTTGTGGGTTAGGTTGGTGTCAGGTAATACAGGAAAAAATACAAAGTACTGTGTCTGCTCTGTGGGTACCTGAAGTTCCCCAGCTCTGCTATAGAAATACTGCTCACTAGCATTCATTTCACTTAAAAAATCAGGGCAGAAATAAAAAAAACTAAAAGAGGCCCTGGGGAATCCATTGTTCACTCAAATTAAATGTCCTTGTGCATTCAAACTAAATGTCCTTCTTTACAAACCGTGTCAGCTCCTTTTATCACAATGTTGGCTGCATTCTCTGCAGATACGACATTCTTTCCTTTTATTATGATTAATTATGATCACTAAAATCAGATGGATACTGTGACATTATCTGTAGTAACCCCAGCTCCCTAGCACTTTAAAGTCCTGTGAGAATATCAATTTGCCTGGGCATTCTGCCTTTGAGCCTTGACTGTGTCCAGCACCTAAAACCAAACAACAATTCAATTGCCTGGGCTGACAGTGATACCTTTGGCACTGAGCTTGAACGCTCTTTGTAGGATTTCCACTCGGAGCCTTCGTTGCTGTACAGAACATTATAGGTTTTCACAAAGTTTTCAGCTGACATGGATGTGACCCCCTGCGTAGCAATAGCAGTGATCTTCTTAACTGTGAGGAGATCAATTTGCAGCCACTGTTGATTGTTGTTCAACTAAAATTGATATAAAAGTTCGTGTATTAGCAAACATGTCTATGTCTGTATTTGCTTAAGTGAAAAATCTTATTTACAGGAGTTAAAACTGTATCAAAACTGTATCAAAGCAGTCCAGAAGAGTAAAGCTGAGGCAAGTCACAAGCATTCTTAGTGACCTATATAATTAACTTCATCACTGCAGGTAGTCTGTTTGAAGTCTTAAGATTAATTTCCAATACATAATGAAAAATAACAGATTTACCTCCAGTATTAAAACATAATACTTAATACTAATACCAAATGCTTATACAAAAGAGCAGCTTCCAGCAAGTCTCAAAGTGCTTTGTGAAGAAATGCAGCTCCATTTTGAGGACACAGAAGCTCACATGCCTTGCTGAAGGTCATCCACCCCCAGATCCACTAGGCTGCACTGCTTATAAGCCAACCCAGAATGGGTTTCTTTAACCCCTTTGAGACAAATATTCAAGTTGCACTCATCTCCTGAAATTAAACGGGCTATTTCCACAGGGGGATTGTGCAGCCTGTGGCCCAGAGGACACCATCTATTTCTCAAAGTATTTCACTGCTGTTGCCAGAAGCTCGACAAGCTTTCTGCTGAAGAGTTGAGTGGTGTTCTTCCCAAAGGATGGCTGTGAAGTGACCCTATCACGCTCAGCACTGGACAGAGCATGCAGGAAGCACTATGATCACACAGGCAGGAATTTATTAACCAGCTGTGCTTGTTGCCATCCCTATTTTTCTCTTGTTACCTTGGCTCGCCAGGCATTCAACTTCCCATTCTGATTGAGACGAGCAAGTGAAGCATCCCATGTGTTAAACCAGGATGTCTTAGTGGATGAGGCTGTTATCTGGCTGTTCTTGATCTCTCCACTTTCCATTCCAAGTGGCAAAGAACAACCTGTTGAGAGGAGCAGCACGTCATCTCCAGTACATCCAAGTGGCCACAGCAAAAGCAACAATGTTGGAATGGAGAAGATCCACAGTTTTAGCTTCATTTAAAGTATTAGGTTAAAAATCAGCCAGAATGGAAGCACCAGCACTTGACCAATTCTTACCATCTACTTCACAGCCCAGGAGCTCCATGCGAAGAGTAGGCCTGTTGTAGACCTCAGTGGGGTAGAGTCTGAGGTACCTAGCAATAATAGGGGGATCAATGGTGTTCTCTTTTATGTCATAGGCATTGGAATTACCTTCAAAAATCTGTTTAAAAGAAAAAAAAAAAAGAAAAAAAACCCACACATACTTAATTTAGTGCAAACACAAGCTTGGATGCTGAAAGCCTGCTTTGTTACAAATGTAGTCTTTTTTATGTCCTTAGCCCCATCCACAGTGATAGCACACCCTGTGCTGCAGGGCCACTTGAAATATCTCATGGTCCCATCTTAGCATATTTGGAAGTGTCTGAAGGCCTTAGTTTAAATAAGCAACCTTTTTTATGTAAGTCTGTAAGAATACATGAGCAAAGAGGCAAAAGGAGAGGTAAAAGACAACAGGCTTTCAATGTGGGAGTTGTACCACAGAAATCTCAGTGTAAATTTAAGGGCTCTCTAATAAGTTGGGCTGGAGCAGCTGGGCTCTCTTTCAGGGTACAATCACACTCACCACACAGGCCTTCTGCAGGCAGTTCAGATAGTTCAACATTCAGCTGCTGGGACAGATCAAAGGAAGGGATGAGAAGCAGAATATAATCGTAAATTGAGGTAAGGGCCTGATTTTTAGTTCAGCTTCCTGCTTCCTTCAAAAAAGCTGCCAGGGCTTAGGAAATAATAGGAGGGAGAGATACCTGTGGGAAAGTCAGACTCCACACAGTCAAGGTCACAAGGCCAACCCAAACCCCACAGTCTGAGCAGTTCCCCACATTACAATTTGTCTTCTAATTGTAATTTTATTAGGTTGGTAAATGCTCTTTGGGGCTTCAAGTTGTACCTATTAAGGCTCAAAAAGCCGTAATTTTTTCCACTCCTTTTTAACATTAAAACAAAACTCACTGCATCCTCAATGATGCTGCCTAGGTTGTTGCAACCCCCATGGCACAGACAGACCTTTCCTGTTGGTGAGCTGTCTCCTTTGAAGGTGCTCCACGTCCGTTTGTCTTTGCTGTAAACAAGAAAATACTTCTGGATGTACAAGGACTTTAAAAACTGCTTGGCTCCCTGTGTCTGTATCCCAGTGAGCAGAACTTGTCTTCGAAAGTCCACCTAGGAACAGCAAAGAGCATTTATTAAATAAGTCAGTAATGCACAGCAAAACCCATATAAGTCTTTGGCATTTACATAGCAGCTTTGAGCCCTGCATTTGAACATGCACAACACTAACATTCTGTTAAGGAATAACAGATACCAGAGTCCAAATCAATGCTCTCTCATTTCATTTGTGTATTTGTGTGTGCATTTAATTTCAGAGGCCATTTTACAGGGTTCAGCACTGTACCACAAAGACACCTCAAAAGTATCTGTGTGTCTGTGGAAGGCACAACTCCCCCTGCCCCATTTTACAGACAGGTCAAAGGAGCACAGAGAAATTAAAGGCTCACATTTTTATAAATCACCTCTAATTTTGGATGCCTAGGCTGCAGAAAGGCATATGACATTCTGAAGTGCTGAAAAGCCATCATTGCTGCTGCTATCATATCAAAGCACTTAGCACGTAAAAACAAACCTGGAAGGTGTTCCTACCAGCAGTGAAACTTGTCCTTTGGGACATGCCCTCCACACCGCTGCATGCTTCACTGCAGTAACCTCAGCTTCTCACTATCACACCCCCCTGTTAAATTCTTTCTCTTCCCAATGTTATTTCCAATTCCGTATCAGATCTCCCAACCTTCTCCCCTCACTTCACTTCCACTGACTTGCTAGTATGTCAAATGTTAGCAAGCCAAACACAAGAGCCACCTACTGAACTTGAGTCTTTCTTGTCTTCAAACCAGTTTTAATGAGATTTTAAGAAATCAACTATCCTTTCTAAATGTGGATGCAAATTGACTATGCGGTACAAAAGTAACTGGGATGGAAGAAAAACACACAAGTGAGGTGACTGAATGATGTAGTGCTTGAAGTCATAATTGTAAGCTGTTTCCCTGTGAAGCCAACTGAGCTGTGTCAAGAGGGACATAGCAGCATACACACCAAGCAAAATGCTGTCTGAAGCAAGACTTGAGGATATTACACTCCGAATGATCACTCAGCAAACACGTACATACAAATATGTACTGTTAGGTAGACAAAGGAAAAAGAAAGTAGCAGAAAGAATTACTTCATTTGCCTCCAAAATGGTTAAAATCTAAATTGTGAGGGTAACTGTCCAGTCAATGAGCCTCAACAGCAGCAGAGACTGGGTTACCTCAGGTAAGAAGAAAAGTTTATGGCATCACCAATCTTGCCACCAATCTTGCCACAGCAGTCTTCTTAGTGGCAAGAGCAGCTTGACCTTCTAAAATAAGCTGTAGGAAAATCATAACTCAATGATGTTGTACCATACCTGAATCCAAGGGAGTTCTTCCTCCATTGTAGTACTCCAAGCATTGTATGTTCCATAATTGTTTAATCGGGCTAACTTAGGTTCCCAATAATCTACACAGAAAATATGAATAAAGCAAGAATTTTAAGAGGCATTGAAAAAACATAAATTGAGGCTGTAATTAGCCTTGAGTGCTCTATTTCCCACCCCCCACCTAAAGGAGGAAAAAAAAAATACAAACAAGAGACTCTAAATAATCTAGGATAATTTGAACACGGTCAGCAACTGAAAGTCATCTGTATCCTGCAAAGCTTTAGAGTTGGCAGAATGACAAAAATAACAACCTTTTATGTCATATACTGTCTGCTAATTTAGAACCAGGGTCCAGAGCTTGCTAAACAAGTTTTGGCCCCCAGCAGGATCAGACACAAAATGCGTTCTACATCCACGGAAGAGAGTTCCCCTCTGCATGACAAGGTTTCCAAGTTAAAAACTTGTATAGAATACATATGACAAAACAGCTTTCAAGCCTTCATAGCACTCTATGAGGAAACAAAGAAAGAAAATCAAATCCACAAAAAATTAAGTCTTACAAAATAAGTAATTTATTTTTATTTCAAGGGAAAGGTTGGGCATTCCTGTATGTGTGCATAACCTGTACATCTTGATTTGACACTGTCCCTGTAAAATTCTAACAAAATTCTGTATGAAATGGTCCCACTTTTGTACCACAGATAAACTTGACAAATTAAAGACTCTATAATTGCTCTTGGGTTCCCAAGTCTTTCATAACAGATATATTTTGTCCTTTCACATCTCATACCACATGCAAATCTCAAAAACTTTTCGAACGCTTGGTGTTCATTTTCAAGCAGGGAACCCAAAGCACAAACAGAATGCTGGATTTGTTCCTGGTCATCCAGCAGGCCACAGACAGAGCACTCCCTGACTCTCAAGCTTGTAATACTGATAGCAGACCCATGACACTTAAAATACAATGATGATGGCTACCTAACAGAGCTCCCAGCCTCTGCTTGCAGGATTGGAGAGATTTTTGGCCGGACGGCTCATTCTCTGCTGAACTGATCTTGAAAGACATAGGAGATGCCAAAAGAATAGGGAACTGCAACAGTTGTCTGGAGGTGTTCAGGAGCATGCACAAACCTTTTCAAGGATAAACTCACCTAAGTGATGTGCAGCATCGATCTGCGAATCGAGTATGACTCCACTTGCCAGACCCATTGGAATCCTGCACCCTGAAGGGGGCACAGTAACTTTGTTGTTAAAGAAAATGAGGGCTATTCCAATCTATATTCTAATGAAATCTAAGACAACATCACTCAGAACAACTTCTAGTAATTCTATAGCAACACTTTCTTCCCATTAATCTCTGCAATTTCTCTCAACAGATTAATCTACTGGCCACTGTAGGGAAACCTCAAATTCAGAGCTAGCATCCTAAAGGAATAAAGGTAGTGTGCTAAATAATTCAAAGCTAGCATTGCTGGAAGCTAAAAATTTTTTTCTTCTAGAACAAATTTACAGTAATTACTCCACCATGTCCTTGAATGTGGATAATTTCCTATGTTGGTTTTTTTTTGCAGAACAATCTCCCAAATTTATTTTCAGTGATCTTGAAAGGGTAGAGAAGACTTCATAGCTTGACTTTCCCAGTCAAAACTCACTCTAGTTCATACCTTTCTCTATAACCAAGTAGGATGCCTGCATTCCTGCTTGCTGGTATTCCCCCACTTCAGTGTCTAAAAGCCACCAGCCAGGTCTCTGTGGTTTCATTTCAATTGTTCTAAAGGAGCCTTGAAAAAAGGAAGAGAAATGTATCAGGAACATTGGCATTACAAGGTTGATGTCAGCAAGGTTGAATTTTATAGCATTTATAGCAAATGACCTAATCCAGAAAATTTAAATACACACTGCAGCAAGAGCAGTAACTTCCATAATCTCAATGATTGTTTTATTACCAAGCTAGTTCTAGCTGGAGACTGAGATTGTAATCAAGTAGCCAGATCAAAGCCCAACCTTTGCTGATGGTGCAAAGTACAAAACCTTGGCTGCCTGTAGGTAACAACATTAACTACAGTGCTGAACACTGCAGTGAACAGTGTTTATTACACAATGCAGGCATGTTAATTCTGTGGTGCTGGTTATGATTCTTACTTCTGCTGTGCCAGTGTGTTGTTCCAGTAATGAAAAGGATGGATGTAAAGAAGCCAAAAGTAGAGGTGGGAAAATTAGATGTATGGGCCCTCCCCTCACTTTCTGCATGCCCCAGGAGTGCCAAGGATTGAGCAGGAAGCAAATATGGTTTCAGTTGCTTGCTGCACTTTTTTAGAAAGCATAGAACATGTTCTCATTGCTTTTCTTATATTTCTAGTTACTGCAGACAATTCTTCAGGTAATTCAAGCTAATTCTGGTTCCCATTTAACAAAAGTAGATAGATTTCACAGGGAAAAGCACTACCTTAAAAAGAATGAAATAAAATAGTGAATAAACTACCCCTAATGTTCACTAAAATAAATTCCAATTATTCCAAGCAAGTCCCATTATTTTGATCTCCTTGTTGCCTTTTTTTTTTTTTTCTTGAACTCTTGTAGCTGGCAATACAAGCTTCACAAGTTCTGTTATTGCACACTGGCACTGCTGACAGTGATGGGGCAGAGGACTTCATCCTGTAGATTAATGAATACTTATAGCCTATTTCCTTTCTCCCAGGAGAGAGAATAAGAATTCTCCCAGGGCTCACAGTTGTTCTTTCTGTTCTGTATCACTTAGCCTGACATTAAAACCCCCCAAACTCTCACCCTGTGGAGACCTTTAATTTGGTATGATGATGACAGACTGCAGAGGTCACCTCTTAGAACTCTGCTCTGATGCTTACCTGGGAGAAGAGTGTATGTACCAAGCTGATGCTCTGCCTCTCCTTGTTCTATGAAAGTCTGTCCATGAAAATGAACAACATGAATGTCCTTTGGCCCACCCATATTCAGCAAGTGCCATCGGACTGTTTCACCTTCATACATCCTCAAGCCTTGCAAATTGTAGGTAATCCCATTAATGGCTGAAAAGAAAAGATTGTTAGTCAGGGAAACTGCTCACAAAACTGTTCTCAAAGTGCTAGACAGTAATTGCTGAAATTAGCAAAATATTTAATGAACTAATGTGCTTGGGAAAAACATCATTTTTTCCAATTTAAAGTGCAGCACACTTTATGGTCTATGTACATCAGTTCAGAAAATCCAGGGACTTCACCACAAGATTTGAGCACAGCTTGCTAGCAACACACAGCAGCCAGGAGAACAAAAAGATTTAAATGTAAGATGGGAATATCAGGCCCAAAAGAAAGGACAGCTATCCAAAATTCTTTCTGCAGCTCCCATTTCCACAGGCACACTGTCACAACTGATACGTCTATATCCACAGAGAAGTATATGAAGGGCTGTTCTACAACTGCTTCAAATTCCTCAATAGAACTACCTGATTTGTCAAATTATTAAAATATTTTTAAATTTCTTGGAAGCAGTTGTCAGGGTACTAGCTTCTTTTTGCAAAGAAGACATTTTTTTCTTTCTTTTTTCTTTCAATATGGAGGGAGTATGCATGTGAATGCAAGAGAGAAGTTTTCTGTTGACAGTTTCAGTCTAATACGTCCTTTCTTCATCTTAATAGCAAATTTCCCATCATTGCTAATTTTTACATGTAAACCCATGACTATAATGGGTACAATGGATAACAAAAAAATTTCACATTTCTAATGTGTGGGCTTTATGCATGTTGAAAAGGACTGTGAGCTGAGATACCTCCCCTGACATCTTTCCCTCTACCCCAATAAACTGAATACTTGGCAAAATGAAGTAAATACCATAGAATTTGTGACATTGCTGCATTTCTTGTGACTTCTCATTGCAAGGCCTTCCAGAATGTTTGTCGAAGTACCAGCTTTTCTCTTCATCAAAGACCATAAAAAGCAAGAAAAAGTCTCGGGTGTATGTCCTGTTCCTGTTTGATTTGCTGAAAGCTCCTTTTACACAGATCAATATTGGCCCAATCAAACCAGACTGAATGTCTTTCTCCTAGAAGGTAATAAACTCATATTAGAGGCAAAAGTGGATTTCCCATAAGATGTAAAAAAACCCCATAGCACTCTGCAAGAATGCATCAGGCCCTAAAAATCTAAAGCAGGCCCCAGAATTACTGTTCCCTTCTATCTTTACTCTCCCCTGCTCAGTCTACCAGAGTTGCCCAGTTCAAATTTTCCATACCTTAAGTCCTGCTTTAACTGAGTGCAAGAGATTAAATGTCAGGTGGGAACATTGAGCCCAGAAGAAAGGACAGCTATACAAAAACGTGTTCTGCAGCTTGCACTTCTACAGCCACCCAATAGCATCATTTGGAGATACTCAAAACCCAACTGAACATGGTCCTGCACAAACTACTCCAGCTGACCCTGCTTGAGTTGCAGTGGTTGATAGGATGATCTCTAGTGATGTCCTCCTACACAAGTGTTTCTATGATTCTGTGATCAACCCCAGCAACATCACCACTTCTGTTTTCATTCCCTTACCAGGTTTAAATCAGAATAGTAGATCCAGGACCGACACGCTGCTCCTGACTGCACGGGGCCCGATCGCCTGTTTGCGTACCACACATAAATGTAGCTGTTATTTGGCTGGACTTCATCATCTTCCTTAAACCAAGAAGTAGATTCATCATCATAAATGCTTCCCTCAGAGGACTTTTCATAGAGGACTCCATGGGCGTGGAGGGAATATGGTCTGGATGCCAGATTCTTAAAATGAACCTAAAAAAATCAAAATAGATTCCATTCAGAAAACTCAGGCCTAAAGCAAAGTCCCCACACACTAAATTCCCATGACCTCACAACAGAGTCAAGATTTGCATAAAGATTACAGGCTACATTGTACATGGAAAAGCCAGCAGAGAGAGCTTCTGACATCTCCATGCCACCTTTGATGCAGGTAGTTAAATGAAAAATCAGAAAGCACGAGTCTAGATCCCTGTCTTCCACCAAGTCAAGGGATTACATATTTACCTCTCCTTAGAGAATGACACTCCCAATCTACAAAATCATTTTCTTTTCTTACTCATTATGTAAACGTAGCTTAGTGTGTACCTGTTGAACACCACTCCGACTGAAATAAGCAGAAAGCACAGAGATCTATTCTCCCTATCTAAGTCCATCCCTGGCTGTTGGAAGACTGGCTGAAGAAGAATGAGAGAAGGGAAATTTTACAGCAGTGTGGTTCCTAAAGCATATATATCACAGTTTAACCAGGGATACGGTTCCTCTTCATCCTTGTTGATAGCTAAAACATTCCTGCACAATTCCATAACAAAAATTTTTAGAAGAGATTATATATTTTTCCAAAAAGTATATATTAATCTTGAACACATATGTACTAATTTCTGAGTTTAAAAAACTCATTTTTCATTACCATTAAACCTAAATCTTATTTTACATTAGACCAATAAGCCAGTATTTAATGTTGGGAAACATAGGAAAGAAAAACAGAATTTAATTTGCTGTGGACAGGAGAGAAAAAAGATGTGTTTCAAAGAAACACATCATAGTGCTTACATGTCCACAATGCAATTTCTGGCTTTGAAAACTGTTTCCCCTTCATCATCTTTTAAAAATTTGTGGTATTTTTAGACCCATTCTGTCACACTCTAAGATCACTGTAAGAATCTTAACCTGCACACACAACCAAAAGATTGACCTACTAGGATAACATCGTCGACTTCAGCTCTGATAACAGGTCCCAGGATGCCAAGATGTTCTGTGTATTCATCTTCATCCTGAAGAGTCGAAAAGGTACTGTCTGTATAGCTCTGGAAAATCACCTTACGTCTGGTGCCATCTTTACAGGTTTTGTCATTCCTCATTGTACTGAAAGGAAAAGTCCAATTAAAATCCCACACAGTGAATCAGGAATAATAGCTTGGATGAAACCTGAGAACTCATACAGCAGAAACATTTTAGAATCCTGGGAATATAAAGAATAAACACTCAAATGGCTTCAAACTGTGTCTGGGAATGTTTTGACTAGATATTGGGAAAAATTTCTTTACCAAACGGGTTGCCCAGGGAAGTGGTTGAGTCTCAGTCCCTGGATGTGTTTAGAAGACATGTGGATGTAGTTCTGAGGGACAGATTTTACTTTTTTTACTTTGAATATAAGGCAGTCACCAGTGTGGTTAATCACTTTGCAGCTTCTATATACTTTACTGCAGTCTTGTGAAGTTGGAAAGTGCTGTTATCCCATTTTCCAACAGAGAACTGAGACACCAGAACCATTTCTTGCTAGTGCCAGAAACTCTATTTCATCTGCCTATAAGCACATCCCATTCTTGATTCCATCAGTTAGTCCATTAAATTCCTGGAAAGACTTTGCACAAGGAGGTCTCTGTCCTGTGTCCAGGTACCAAGAACCGAAGGACAAAGTAAAACAGGTCATTCAAGTATAACAAAACAAGCTGCAAGATTCCCTCTTGACCTCTTACAGTGAGTTTTCTAACTGATGTATTAAAGACTGTGTCTAATGAGTCTGCAAAAAGGGGTTAAGAAAAAAAGAAGAGATCTTAGCTATGTTGTCCTTGATCATAGTAACCTCACTCTGACATTTCTAAGGGGTGTGAGTCTCCCATGGAAAATTCTTATGGTTCTGCCACTAAAATGTCAGCAATCAGAAGGCACATTTCAGATGCTTTTAAGTTTATCAGCATGTGATTCAGGTGTCAGGAGGTGTCAGGATGGTGTGTCAAATGAAAGCAAATGATTTAGGCCAACCTTTTCTTGTATCCTGCGTAGTTCCAGCAGACCTCCTTAGCTGCGATGTAGTACCTCCTCTCATTGCCTCTGCTGCGCAGGTAGTGCTCAGCAATGTGGTCAGGGTTACGCTGCCTGCTGATGTTCACCTTGGGGTCTGTCAGGTAGGGATCATCAAAGCTCACATAATGGTACTCGTACTCCCCACCCGAACTCTCGTCGCTGTAGGATTCTTCTATTACGTATTCGTAGTCTCCATCTGCTCGGGGAAGCCCGATTGTGATGGATGGCCTAAACTGCCGTGGGGTCAAGGTGTGATTCAGTGACTCTCTGTGCCTGGCTCTGCTCAGATCCACGCTCTGGCCGGCCTCACTGGGTGCTTTGGTGGTGTCTGTGTGGTTTGTCCCACCTGGAAACAACACATGGCCAAACCCTGCCAGGGAATTGCTGGGCTTTTTGGGGTTTCTACTTCTTGGGCTCAGCAAGTAGGTAATTTTTGCATCTTCCTTCTTTCTCCTTCGGATCTTGATGAAGGTGCCAGATGTACTCAAGGTATTGTTGTTTCCCTCCTTTCCTTTCTGATCCCCGTGCATGTGCCTCCCTTTCTGATTTTCCTCCATTAGGTGTGAGAACCCTTGATAATTCTTCATATCCTCCTTATTTATGGCTGTACTGTTTCTGCCATGATGATTTAACTTACCACCAGCAGATTTATCTAAACTTGCCTCTAATCCCAGATTCATCTTTGCAGATACCAAATTCCATTCCTCACTGGTCATTTTAGATGAATATTTCCCAGCCCCAGGCAATGATGCTTCTAGTAAGTCCTTCACTACAGCAGGGCTGGAATTAGGGTTTGTGTTGTCTAACAAATATTCTAAAGAAAAAACATCTGCTGGTTTATCTTTGGATATCCTGCGTACAGAAAGGCTGGATGCATTAGACCCATATCCTCCTATGAGGTCCAAATCCAGTGTCAAGTTAACTGCATGCATGTCATTTTCCATTTTCTTTCCCTCCTCTTCCAGTTCATCATCATAATCATTTGGCAGCTGGCCAGTTCCCACCATGGCCTCACTGGATGTGTTCTCTGTGTGATGCACAGAATGAGGTGCATTGGCCTTGTCAGAAAATGAGACATTTTTATTTCGAACGTGATTTAGAAGAGCATTCATCTTTTGGACAGAGTAAAACTTCATGGCCAGTGAGCTTCGCCTTTTCCTTTTCCTGCTAGTGGCAATATTTCCTCTTTCTGTGCTTTCCTCTTCATGTTTTTCTGGAAAAGGTTTACTGTCCCTTCCACTGGTTGGAAGCTCTTCTGCAACATTCACTGGGCCTTCCCCATTGCTGAGCAAGTGCTCACCTGCAGACATGTTACCGTGAGCTATTTCATAGTTGCTTTGGCTCCTATTCTCAAATAGCAAGTCAGCCTCTCCATCATTTGTGGTAGCTAAAAATAAATCCTCTTCTGCTGTGATTGATGTGTGATTTGATTGGAATGTTTCGGCCTTGACTGCGGGAAGAGGAGTGATATGAGTTTCTAAGAACTTAGAGTTGTTTGTTGTTCCACTACTATTTATAGCTGTCAGACCTGAGCCAGCTGCCACCCCAGAACTCGTGGCATCAGTGTCTTCATACTGATCCCACACCAGTGCTGTAAGATTTTGTTTTTCTTCATCACCTGCTGACTTTCTTGAGCTTCGTATGGAGTAAAAAGAAGCCAGGTAATCCTGATAATCCAATTCCTCCTTGTCTTCCTCATTTTCTTGCACATCTTCCTCAGATGAGGTGGGAACAGCCTTTCTTTCAGTCTTGGTGGGAGTTAAATCCACAAAATCAAATGCTTCATCTTCCTCATAGTCACATTTAGCATCTCTGAATCTCACCCTCATGCCATGACTCATCTCTGGGGTGCCCCAGGATGCCAAAAGCCAAGTACCTGCAGTTGAAATAAAAGTGTTATGAGAGTGGACATTCTCTATCATGTAAGTGGCCAAGGCAAATTGTTGGGGTTGCTTCTACAGCACCTTCTATAGCAGACTGCTGATCTTTATCTGGATATTCATAAGCTCTCATTGCAACAAAAAATAATTATTAAATGCAAATAATAAGAGCACATATAAATAAACATATCTAGGAGATGGAACTCTTTTCCATAGGTTAATCTGTCCCTAGAACCTGAATCCAAAAATAACCTGTGAAAGAGATGGTTATGAGAAAGAAAGAAGCAAATTAAAGGATCCTATGTTTAGATTTGGATCTAAGAGTGAGACCTCTCAAGATAAAGTTTCCATTTTATCCTGTCCTTACTGGTGTATACACTGCTACACAGATAGAACATTCTGAGCAGAACAAATACATTTTGAGGCAATGTTGGCAAACATCTGACAAACACAGTATTTTAAAAGTTTTTGAATAAATAATGAATAGATGATCTTTAGTAAGTATAATATGAATAAAGGAATTTGAATTTCCAATCTGATACAAGATATTAAGCTGCCAGTCTGAGGCATCTCAGATTAATTTAAAGGTTTTAATAATTCCTCCAAAACCCAGTCAGAAGGTAAGTTCTCTATCGGAAACAAGGATCTTCAAAGAAGAAAATAAAATCTGTTTCCCTAAACAGCATCAAATCAAGTCCTTTGCTTGTTACAGCTTGCTTTTGGAAATGACAGAATAGACAGAATTAACATACCTTGAGAAACCAGGGGTTTTTTTATTAAAAAGGTTACCTGCAATTCTTCCTGTATTGATCAGCTTGAAATGACCTGCACGGCTTCCCTGATTTCTAACAACAGCAAATTTATCAAAGAAAACATGCCCTACATGAAGGAATAGATTGCATACCAGAATCAAGCAGAAGTACAACTTTATCACTGGGGAGGCTTCCATAAAGTGTAAAAGAGTTTTAATGATTCCCTAGTCTTGAGCAATACAAGCCACTTAAATTTTTTTAAGTTATAAAGTCTTGATGCTGTGCAATCACCAAAAACAAGCTTTGAGAACACAGAGAATTTGTTCTTTAAGTACATGAAATATAATTTTAAAATAATAAGATATTTTAAATGAGATACTAAACCTTGTGGGATTTTAGAATGATCACTCAAAGTGCACAGACTTCAATGATGAAGACTCTGTCTTTTCATAAGTAATGCCTTCAATGTGCACTACATGGGTTCTAAAGCCCTCTCCTCCAAGACATGGTGATAATCCTAGTTAGACATGGAGATGTATCCCATGGATCAGTGCTGACCAGGCAGGCAGACTTTACTGCTGCAGAAGGACCACAAGCCTAAGGTGAGGTGTAGGCATTTTGCCCAGTAATGACTGGCAGAATTTGATAGTTTCAGCCCATTTTAGGCTGCTCAGGATAGACAAGAATGTGGCAAACCTAGAAATCATACAAAGGAGTTGATAACAGATTGTTTCCAAGAAGAATCTTGCCTTAAAATTATCATTACTAACCCCAGTATTAATTGCGAAGTGAAAAAAACCCGAAATTACAAGATGGCCAACAAAAAGAGCCTCAGTGCAGCATACAGTTATGGTAAGTTGGTGCAGCCAGAAAAGCTCCATAGACACCACTTGCACGGGAGAATGATTCAGTGTTTTCCAGCACTGTGTTTATCAGAAGGGTTTCCTTTCCTATTTAGGTAAGCCCTTATAGACTGGAGATAGAACAATGTCATAGAAGAGCTGTCAAACACCACAGTTCCACCACTTACCACCATTGTCCATTTCCACTGTGACTGATTCTCCGCTCATTGGGAAAAGGCTCAGTGTATCCTCATATTTCCCTCGATACAGAAAAGAATGCCCAGCAAGACGAACAGAGACAATCTCATCATGAGTGCCAACACTGGAAAAGTGCCACTGAACCACAGTATCTCGGCAAAATCCAAGGATTTCACTGCTGTCAGACACATAGCCATTGATTGCTAAAAGGAAAGCAAAGTAAAAGTGGTTTCAGTATTTTTATTTTAAAACTTCCTGTTCTTTGATGTCAGTCCACTGAACTGGACTCATATTTGCACCTGGAAAGAGACTGGCACAGGGCTGAAACCATGGTAGTTTCCATCTCTGGAAATATTATCTCTAAGGCAGCAGGGTGCTGCATCAAAATTTAGTTAACCCTTGCCTTTGCTTCAGGGTCCAGAGCCAGCCTAGCTACTAGTGGCAAGGTGTGGGTAGGCTTCTTTCCTCTGACAGGTAGCAATAAAACAAGGGGAAATGGCCTCAAGTTGCAGCAGGGGAGGTTCAGGTTGGATATAAGGAAAAATTTCTTCGCTGAGTGTTTAACCAATGGAACAGGCTCCCAAAGGAAATGGCAGAGTCATCATCCCTGGAACTGTTCAGAGCACAAGTGAACGTGGCACTCTGGGATGTGTTTTAGTGGGCATGGTGGTATTAGGTCAGGGATTGGACTTGATCTTGAAGGTCTTTTCCTTTCTAATTCTGTGATATTGCCTATTTCTGTCCAGTGCCACTTGGCATGGTTAGAAGTTCACTGACTCTCTTGAGGATTCCCTGATCACATGTTCTTCTGAGAACAAAAAATCACTGAGCGCTCAGGTTCATTTAAGCTTTCCTATTATTCATCTCAGTATCCCACTCACTGTGCATTATGTTCGAGTTATAGAACTTGGGATCATCCCTTTTAACAGTGGCTGGGCTGCTGCAGTACTCCTTGATGTTATCCTCTAGGTACCAGCTCTTATTTTCATCAAACACAGCAAACACTGCCTGCTGCTCCTTGTCTGCCTTTTTCTGAAAGACAATCAACACAGCAGTTACATTTCATCAGCAGACACAGGTATTAAGAACTCGATCCTACAATCTCCTTCTTACTGTGTAAGCAACATAAGCTTCACCAGAGTTCTGGTAAGTGTGATCCAAAGGCTGAGGGGAAGGGAGTACAGGCTCCAGACTTCAATCCTACTGCTGCAACCAACCTGTGGTGGAACACTCAGCCAGATTCTAGCACTGCTGATACACAGATGGTTTATGACTGGGCTTTCTGTAACAGGACCAGACTTCTGGTTTCACCTGAGTATAAGCTTCTGGCATTTTCTTTTTCCCAAGTGATGCTTAAGTCTTTGCCAAAAAAGATTTCAATAGCTGGTAAAGAGAACCCCTCCCCCAGAACTCTCCCATGCTGTTCTAGTTGTTCTAGATTCATTGTGCCTGAGATTGTCAGATGCTGTGGAGCTGACTCTGTTACAGAAAGGGACCAGGTCAGATTTGAATGTCTTCAGAGTATGAAAATATAATAGCAGCAGGAAAATTTATTATCAAGTCTAGAAATAGACTTTCAAGTCAGGCTGACCTTTTGATGACCTTTCTTAGCTCTTGCTAAGAAACACAGAACATAATTCCTTTTACTGCTGTGGACAGTTAGAGGACTGTTTCTTCAGAAGCCTATTGGTTTAACTGCTCTCTACAGAACAGTTCTCTAAGGGAAACAAAACTAAAATCAGTGTAGACCAAACAACATTATTTAAGCAAAATCTGCCCAAACAAGTTACCTGCACACCCTTCTGCGTCAGTGCTTCACTTTTACAAATCAGAAGTGGGCCAATCAGTCCAGAGGCTATATCTCTCTCAATATTTACAGCACTGTGATACAGCCTTGTAATACATTGTGCATCCTGTGCAGTGGGTTGGTCTGTCTTAGCAATTTTCCACTCATAAGTGTACGTCTCCCCTGGTTCAACTCCTCTACTCTGGGTGCCATTGCCTTAAGGAAAAACAAGAACAGTAATGATACAAACTCAGAGCCAGATCTTAATATCAAGCTGCACCTTCTAAAGACATTGGCACAGTTTGGCCATTAAAAGCTACCTTGAGATAACTGAAGTTCAGCAAGAATTTTTATCTCTCTAAAATCACAAACAAGAACAGAAAACTACGACAACAAATAGAGGGTATTTGTCTCTGCTTTGCAGATAATTCCTTGGTTTCTCTATAAGGCAACACAACAGGTAAGCAGAGGCAGAGCACAGAACTGAGGTCTCCCAGTCATGCACATTCCCAGGCACAGCACCTCCTTCAAAGCAATGAAACCATCCATAACAGTGATATGCAAAAATATATTTCACAAATGTTTTACTTGTGGGATCCAGAGGATAATCAGCTCCTTCTGCATTCTTTGCAAGTGTCACTCCATGGAAATAAATGCTGTAGGGTCGACTGGCCTTATTTTTGAATACAATCTATATTGATAGGCAAATGAAAAAAAAAATTAAGATTCAACAAATCCTTGTCTGGATACATAGTTAAGATTCTACTGCAGTAGAATTTGCCTGGGTTTAGCCCAGAAAGTGCCAGAAAGGCAAAAGAGTGCTTTAAATATTGTTTGATATATAAATCCAAAGAATAAATGTTGGTACCATTCTGCTAGAATTTGTAGATCCCATTGAGTGAAGTTCAGCTGCTTACAGCTGGGCTCTGAAAGGTCAGAAGAGAACACTTGTTCTTCCAGCTACTGGGCACACACTATCTCTGGAAATGTGAAGTTACTGACTGACGTTCTTAAAAACTTTCAATATGGGAGAAAAGAAATTTAAAATCAAATCTTGTCCCAGATTCTAAGACCCAAAGGGAACAGGTAAGAAAAAGGCAAAATGTCCTGCCTATTCTTGATAAATTCAGGATTAAAAAAATAAAGAGAGAAAGAGAGAGAAAAAGGAATGTGCTAAACCTAAATTATGAGCCACAGAGTCATGGTGCAAATTATAGAAGTTAAAGGTCACATAACTTGAACTTTGTGATGCATCATTAAATGACAACAGAAAGACAAGTGGATGTTGCAGCAGCAAAAGCTTGTAATGCAAATGTTTTGTAGTGTAATGGTATAATTTCATGAAAGAACATTTGATTATGGAAACCAAGTATCATTGTCTGAAACAGTCAGAAAAAAATATCAGCATAAGAAATGAGGGGCCAATGAAGTTCAGTCTCACATCCAAATCCCCTCAGAATCCCCTTTGACTACCCAGGTCAAAGGTTTTTCTCCCATTTTGGACCAGTGTCAACATATCTTTTACAGAGTGTGACTGATGCATGTTTATGTTGTAAAATAAAGCACAATCACAGAAACTATAGAAGGAACACTGAAAAATGCAAGCTATTCATTGTTACTTGTGATCATACCTTCTAACAGGGCCAACATTTAGAACATTAGCTATATTTTTTGAAAGCCAACACAAATCAAAGTAGTTCCTTTGTATCTCTGCCTCAATGAAAAACATGCTATAGTATAAATAATCTCTGTATTTATGTTACTTACTTTGACTTTATCATTGATTTGAGCTCTGATAATAGGGCCCAAGATTCCAGTTTCCTTGGGACGAGGATTTTCCAGACGTTTAGTGAAGCTGGCATCAGTATATTGCCTAAAAATAGCCTTTTTATACCTTTTACCTATGAGATTTGAGAAGTTGTCCAAGTGTTGTGATTTATAGTGTCTTAAAAACAAAGGACAAGAAAAAAATTATCAGCAAAACTTAGTAGCATCTGTCAAAATACAAAATTAGTATTCAAGCAACTGGTAGAAATCTCACTGCTTGAAAAAAAATCCAAACCTTAAACTAACCTAATGCTTTTCACCCCAAATTCTAACCTAAATTAGGTAAGAAGAATCTTGAACCATTACCTGTGTTTTGGTATTACATATGACCAATTAATATCAGAGTTTACATTTAATTTAATGGTGCACATGCAAGACAGAAACAAACTGAAGCAGCAGGTACACTTTCAAGGTAAGATAGAAATCACTGTTCTCCTTTTTCAAAGGCCCAGTTGAGCAGAGAAAAAAAACCCAATTTGCTCACAGTAGCAAAGACTCCAGGAGAAATAGGAATACAAACCCAGTCAGGCACCATACAATAAGGTTTCAAACGTTAAAATTGTTAATGATGAAAGAAATACTAGGATAAACAGTGGAAATTTACTCAGAGCAACATGTTTGTTGTCACTTCAAAACAGGTTACTGAAAAGGGATAAATTCTGCAGTTTGGAACAAAGGATGAAAAATCAGAGCTCTGAGGTGGTTAAGTAAGGCAGTGTGACTGGCAGGAAAGATATAAAAGTTCGCTTTATGCAGTTCAAGAGCATATAAGGGAAGGAAATCATGCCAAAGGGGGAGGAGCTGTGCAAATACTGTAAGGAGGAATATGAAACTATAACCCTTACAGAATAATGAATTTGTTTTGTTCTGCTTAAATCCTTAAAGATTCTTATGAATATCAGCTTGCAAAAGCTCGTAAAGGCACGAATAGCACTGGGGAATTGACATATTGCAAATTTAACCCCACAGTGCACTGACAGCACTGTATACTATGACATCATGTATGTCATACATACATACAGAATTCCTTCTATTTATCTTAAGTTGAGTAAAATAGCCCAATATGCTCACTTATTATGACATGTGCTCCATCCACATTGGTACCAGGCAGAGGTCACTTATAGAGAGATCTTTCTCCTGTTCCCTAAACACTTCATTGTACTGAACTTTTAAAAACTTTTCATCTCCAGAAATACTCCCTCCCTCCCTTTCCCTTCCTTTTAAGGATTATTTATTTCAGCAGAATCGATGCTGAAAAATATTTTAGAAAAAAAGAGCTTGTATGCTACTTTGGACAGTTCCTAAGTCATCTTGCTATTTTGGGCTCCCTGTGAGAGGCAAAAGAAGGGGTCCACTTTTGGGCTTCTCAGCAAAATAAGTCACTAACACTGGTGAGAGTCCAATGAAGAGCCACCATGGTGATCAGGGAGCCAGAGCACTTGGCATAGAAGCAAAATTCCAGTTTATTCAGTCATGCAAAGAGACAGCTAAGGGAGCATCTTATCCCTAACTTCAACTATCAAATTGGACATTATAGAGAAAGCAGGACCAGACATTTCTCAGAGCTGCATGGTGAAGAGATGAGACACAATGGACACAAGGTGCAACATGAGGAAGAACGATTAGACAGAAGGAAAAACTTTTTCATTGTGAAATTGCAAAGGTGCCAAGGGGTCCCTGTACTTGGAAACAATAAAAATGCAACAGGATAAAGTCCAGTGCCACTGGATCTGACTGAACCGAAAGAGGCTCTTTCCAACCAGAATTATCCTGTGGTTTCACGTTAACATTCCCTATTATATTGACAAAGTGTTATTTTACCTATCAAGGGTGTCTGGAATACTTGGAGCATAATCCCAGGTAACTTCTTCTGCAGCAATGAAATAGTCCCAGGTTTTGACCATCAGACGTTCTCTATAGGAGAGCAGACTCTTCTTCACCTCTTTGTCCCCACAGTCCCTTACAGTGAGGTAGCCATGCATTCCAGCTGATTGAGAGGAAACAGGACCATAGTGATTTCCCATCTGAGGAACTCTTACCACTTCAGCTGTTTTTTACCCCCAAAACATATCTCCAGCTCTCATAAGATATTTTTCTCATTCTTTAAAACAGAATTCTGATCATTGCTGAAAGATACCACTTTCAAATGATGAACAGCAAATATTTTCATCAGATTGAAGTATCCTTAGCTGAAAGCAATCAGTTTCTCAGGAAATATGTGGTTTCTTACTGATTTTATAATGGTGCTTATCTGAACAATTCAGAGAGACTTAGATGCTGGAGTATTGAATCCCTGTTGTTCTGTGATGTGCACACTGCAGTAAAGCTGCAGATAAGACCATCTTTCACCTCATCATGCACTTCCAACAGAATGCCTTGTTCTTGTGCAGTTTCTTAGTGAAACAACAAAACCACCTGAAACAGATTAACTGTACCATTGCAAAACAGTAGAAGCCATTTGGGACATAGAGGAGGACAGCTTTACGGGTGCCCAATAAATAGATGTTTCCTTGCCTTGCAGGTGCTTTTGGACAAGAGAAGATATGAGCCACCTTCCTTCCTCAGTCACTGTCATGTTTACGGTGGTTGAGGCTCCTCCCACCAGGTTAACGGCAGAAACTCGGCGATGTTTTTGCTCCATGGACTGGCCATTGATATGAATGGAGAAGATTTCTGGCTTGGAACTCATTCCTATCAAGTGCCAACTAATGTTGTCATATGCACAAGCCTCTAAATCTGAAAGAGACATGAGAGTAGGATTCAGAATACAGGCAAATCATGCAAGTTCCCTATGTACCCTAGGTTTGAAGTGAATCTTCACTGAAAACATGAAAAAAAATTGCTGTGATTGATATTTGCAACAAGAGGAAGCTTCAGAAGCATGTAAATGCAGATACCAAAATCCTGTATGTCAGTGGAAGATAGATGTTTAAGTCTTATCTGCAAGTGACAAGCTGACTTACAATGAGATGGCAAAAAAAGGAAAAAAAACCACTGCCTTCTTTTGGAAAGCAGACCTGTCCTTGCTTGGGGAATGAGGGGAAAGCAGGGCAGGAGAGGTGAAGAACAAAGCAAGGATCTAAGATAAAAAATTATGTGGTACCTAGTAACTGCCTTCTCAATATCTACTTAAAAATTTATTTTTAAATATATATTTTATATATAAAATATATAAATAAATATATACTTTATATATAAAATAAGTAAAATATTTACTTAAAAATCCCCACTTAAGAGAGAACAAGGGAAAAGCACCTAGCAACAGAATATTCTCACAACCATCTTCCTAGTCTTCTCACTTAATTGAGTCTTTTAATGATACTTGACTTTCCACTTTCAGGAAGTTTTTTCCCCAGTACATTCTATAGACTGCAGAACCAACAACTCACTTAATCAAATCACTCTCTCACCATCAGCTTATTAAAAAATGAGGAACTTATTAAGTTGGTTTTTTTTTTTAAGTTAGAAATCCTTTTCCTTAAGCAGAAGTCTTCTTAGAAGTAATCTCACTGTTCCAATCAGTAATTTGGCATGACTTCCTTTCAGCAGTACAGTTTTTCTTCCAGAATTTAGAAACTCAAAGGCACATTATAAAAAAGTCGTATCTCATTTCTCCACATTCCCATTCTTGTGCATGAAAAGCAACTAAAGGTAATATTCAGTGTTCATAAATGTTAGTTTCATTTCACATAAGCCTGAACAGTACCTGGTAACATTCCGTCAGTATAGCCATTAATTGTGTACTTGACTGATGCTGATCTTTGCCAACTCTTGTTCTCATCAAACACACCAAACATCAGTACATATTCCCTGTCAAAAAGTTTCTGTGACCCATCCTCATTTAGACTTCCTGTGAAGGAGAAACAACAGGTGTTAATTTGAAGCAGAAATAAAGCAGATTCCACATCCATGCAGTTGCATTAATGTACATTTAATGAGCTTGTTTCACCTGTTAGCTTATACTGGCTGAGCCTGATCAAAACAAGCCCTTAAGAATGCTCATAATGTGATTTTATTTCTGAAAGTACTTTTGGACTGGGTAACCACAAAATCAAAAGTCTGAAGAATTCCAGAGAAGATAAACATCATGCAGTGAACTGTCTCAGAAAATTTCTGGCAATGTGTTGCAGAGATCACCTTAATGAAGGGGAGTGTCCAACACCTTCTGTTCACAGTCAGGTGCTGCCCTCTCTTTTCAGACTGAGGCAAGGAGAAGAGCAATGACAGAGTCACCAGCAGTGTGAACAGCACCTTTTCAAGCACTGCACTGCGGTCATCTGCATCTTTAAAAAGTTCAAAACCAACCACTCAGCAAACATTTACACACAAAAGACTTCAACAGACACTGCTGTGCTGGATCAGTTACAGAAACAGTCCTGGTTGATTTTGTGACAGAGATACAATTTCTGTCAAGAAGTAGAACTCATTCTGGACATGTCACACAGAACTGGTGTGATTTTTACTGATTCTTTCTGTAGATCACTCACATCAAAAACTTCCACTTGCTACTTTCAAAACATAACCTGCTCCCTCTGGACTGCAGGAATTAAAAATTTGGGAACTTATTGATTTTTCTACTTAGAAAAAGAGGCAGTGGAAGAAATTATCTTTAATATAATTCTTTTTACTTATGAGAAGCTACAGAGTTCTGTTTTTATTCACAACAGAAGCCTCAGATCAACAGAGGAATTTATCTACTTGTCACGCAAAGAACATTCAGGCAGTGCTTTAACTCAAAAGTCCACTTTTTATAACCTTACCACCCCTTAAATGTGTCAGACTGTGGGTAGTAGACCCCAACCAGCAGCCAAACACCCACTTCAATGCCTCCCCATCCCCAACAGGACAGGAGGGAAACAGAAAGAACAAAAATGAGAAAACTTGTGGGTCAATAAAGATGGTTCAAAGGTGAAGGAAAGACGGGAAAAAACAAGCAACGCAGAAGAAATCTCTCATCATCTCCCACAAGCTGACTGATGTCCAGTCAGTCTCTCAAAAACAGTCACCTTGGAAGTTAACACCCCTCATTCTCCCCACACTGCTGCTTCTTCCTCTGCCTCCAGTTTTAATTGGAAAATGATGGCAATGGTAGAAAATAACCCTTTGGCCTATTTGTTTCATCTGTCCAGAGAGATTCTCTCCCAACCTCTTGTCCACCCCCAGCCCTCTGTTTGGGGAGGTCTGAGCAGGAAAAAGAGAAAGCCTTGACAGGGTGCAAGCACAGTTCAGCAACAGCTCAAACATGGGTGGGTGTCTTTTCGATGCTAATAAGCCACAAATCCAAAACACAGCACCCCACGAGCTGCTGTGAAGAAACTTCACTCCATGCCAGGTGTAGACCAAATACACAGGCACACTGCACATGCACCAGACACAGTGCCCAGTCAAAAAACTCTGTTCAGAAATCTTAAGAATGTGCATAGTGAGCTGTTTATCTTTGTTCTAGCCAGAAACAAAAGCCCAAATTTTCTTGAAGGTAGTGGTCACACCAGGCCATCTCAAATTCATATCCTACTCAAGCCCACAGTGCATGAATTTGAGAAACCTGAGAAGGAAGTAGTTTCAAGGTATTTGCCCAGACTAGCTCAACCAATATGCCACAAAATGTGTATATACACAGAAAACCAGAGAAAGAAAACCCTAGAAAATTAGGAAAATAACAAGTCCTAGGTATTACTAAAAGCACCAACTATCAAAAAAATTCAGGAGGAACATTATTAATACTAATGCCAGCCCTTTGAGGTGATAAAAGTAGGTGTGTTCTGCAATTAAATGGGTACCTATCGGGGAGGAGAGTGTCCTTGTGCAACCCACACTGAACCAGTGTTCTGTTTACTTTCAGGGAAGCTTTGAGGTCCAAGTCCATGCAGTCTACACAAAATTTTTGACTCAAACTAAATCAAGCTAAATGACTCACAGCACGTTCACCACAAGAAGGATATGTAACTTGGAAAAACATAGGATTTAAGGGACCAGTAAGTGGTTTAAGTAGCTCACACGATGGCACGTTGTTTCAATCACCCCTCAAACCAGGGATATGCACCTAGCAGCTATTTACCAGTGCTACAAGACAGCAGTTCTTATTAGTGGAGATGGAATTCAATGGTTCAGACTGCTAAAATCTAAAGTCTCTGATCACATGCAAAAACAATTTTAAGACTTGTAATCTGTTCAATTTTGGCTGTATCTTCAAATGGCTAGCAAAAGACACGCTGCTCTGCAATTTCAAACCCTTGTGACAGAAAAGAGAGTGTTCCAGGTTCTTGATCAGACAGCCTTTAAAAGACAATGGGTAAAACAATTATTTCCCACTTTATTCTCTGAAATGGCCAAACCATTTTGAATGGAGTTTTAAAAAACATTTATTCTAAGACAGGAAATTTAAGGTCATATATTTAGCAGTTAAGCAACTGTAAATGCAACCAGTACAGGCAAATGTATCTATTTATTAATGTTTTCTGCCCATTCTAATAATTATAGGAAGGAACTGCACGAAAGCTGACATTTGAAAACGTTAACATCTAAAAGAATGATGTTAAAAAACATTTGTTTTACACTGCATGTAAAGATGTGAAAAAGAAAGCAATACATCTTCTCTCATTATCAACCTTAACTAATGTATTACCATAGTAGTCTTACAGCATTTCATTACCTTTCTTACAGATCAGCAGTGCTCCAATCAGACCAGAGTTAAAATCCATTGTCATGTTCACATGAGAATAGTAAGCGTAAGTAAGACAAGGAAGGTCAGCTTCTCTTGGACCAACTTCTTCTGATATGTCCCACACATATGTGTAGAGCTGGCCTGGAAGTACAGCATCATCTCGTTTTTCTGCAGGTGATGTTCTGTCATCATACAGGGAGCCTGCCAAGAAAAGAGTCAGTAAGGCGGCATGAAGGCAAAGAGCAATTAAAACACCTGGAATATCTTCCTACAATCAGTTCCAAAAGCTTGCTTTGTTTCTTGCTTATATGATACTTCAGCTTCAAAGAGGTAACTCATGATTCCACTCACACATTGTTGAGAGTAGCATGGGGACAGTAGCTATTCCACCACCATCCTGTTTCTTACAGACTAAAGATTTCCTAGAAGTGTCATCACTGCCAAAAGGTTGGGCTTTTCATCAGTCTGCCTAGGGTTAGGATGGGATGAAGCTTCAGCCTCTGCTCACTGATGCTGCAGAGGAATGCTGCCCACTCTGACACCTTTCTAACTGCCTCTCATAAAGCCACTGCATGGGCTGGCGCTGTCTTAGGCCTTTTGTACACTGCCTATGCACATACTGAGCAGTAATGGCTCATGTCTATGCCTGCCATATCCAACAGATCTGCAATATGACAAAGGGGAGACAGAGAATGGAAATCTGAGGTGCAAAAGACACATTAATTAATCAGACAGGCAAACTGAACTGCCCATCACTTCCAGTAAGATGTTCTGTTCAACTCCATGAGATGAAGTTGCACAACTTTTTTTGTACCCACACAATAAACAAAGCCTTGCATGAATTTGTAAACTGTGGGTCAGAGCTCTGGCTCTGCACCCAGGGCAGGGCAATCCAAGAAGCATGAACAATCAAACTCACTTCATGCTGATGCAGACATTTTTCTGTCCATTTGGTCAGTTTATCATTTCTTTTTGCTGGTCTCATGAGGGTGTGGAGCAAAGCACCACAAAGCTCAGCATTAAATGCTGAGTATCAGAACAGCATGATCAGCACTGTTAGGAACCTGTGCACGTGACACTGATTCCTAGTGTTACACTGATGAACAAGAAAGGAGCCAAAAATGGATGTGAGGTTGCAATCCAGGATCAATAGATATTTGTGTTACACACAGCCTCAAACATTGACCTGGACCCCTCTCAACATTTCATGCAGTAGTCTACAAGTAAATGAGCAAAACCTGGAGTTTTTACAGTATTTACCTTCTTCATTCTTGCTGTAAACTAGGCCTTGGGGATGAATACTGACTGGCTTGTCAGCCATATTTTTAAGGTGAACTACTAAAGTATCTCCCACTTCAGCACGCAGGGTTGGTCCCAGAAGTCCTGTAGTTATTCAAGATAAAGAAAGAGAATATTAATAAAACAGTATGTTTAGTGAAACAAAGGATTTTCTTGTCCATCAGAAAACATTAGCTCTCAAAGTACAAGTTCCAAAATTAATGCAGATAATGTGATTACACTGCAATGAAGATTTACCCATAAAAAGGCATATGGGTACTTAAAGCCTGTAATGCACAGTCAGAAATGTTATAAATTGCGTATCTGGCAACTAGCACTTAAAAATCACAGAAAACTAGTAGATTTAGGGGAAAAAAGTTATTTACAGATACAAAAACTTAATCAAAATATTCATCTTGAGGTTCATTGCAAATTTCTAGGAAACTTTCACATACAATTTAATTAAATAGTTTTAGAAGGTAAACATTTTATTATTTAAGAGTTTAGAGAAAGGCATTCAAACACATTACTTTAAGTAGCACTCTGAGTGCCAGAAGTCACAGAACAAAGAGATCTTGCAATCCCCAAATGTTATCCAAATAAATAATCAGTTCCACACTGCAAATTTCTTGAGAAAGAAACTGCTAAGACAATTTTAGGCTTGTTAGTCTCTTTTCTTGCAAACTATTTTGTAAATATTTAGCTTCAGGTCTTAGGCTCCTTCCATGTGAATTCACAGTGTCATCACTGGGCTGTGCCATACAAATCTAAATGCATGTGGTAAGTCTCATCAGATGCTGAAAATAAAGGGAACAACTTTGTATGGTGCAACTGATTTGCAGACAGCCACATCCTCTGAAAGCCCAAACTCTCCATGGCCTTTGGAAGCCTCACTCCTGCACTGTAGAGACCTCATCCCCTGGGCCTATTTGGTTTACGTGCAAATAATGGACACAAAAATACAAGCTTGCTTAGGGTGCCACTGGCTTTAAAACAAGGAGCAAAGATAAGTACTCAGAGCATTTCATTCCTGTTTACCTGCAAATGTATTTGCTGGTTTTTCTTTTTTAAAATCCACTTCATATTCTCTGTAAGAAATTTTCTTAAACACAGGATCTGAATGGTCCAATCTGAAACCGAAAGAGTTACAAAAAATATTGAAAGGACAAAGATTCTCAAAGATGCCATTGCTGTTTAATGGGCATCTCAAAAAATGAATCTTGGAAATATATTTAATCACTTGCACATTTTGCTGAAGGCAAAGCACACAGTCCAACTCTTTGTAGTGTCTTCCCTTCTCCCTCTTAACTCTATTGACACTATGATGTTCCTGAGCCAGATCATTTCATATGGGGCATCCAATATCCATACGTAGAACAGTTCACCACGGATTTTACTTGTGGTTTTTATGGGTGCTTTTGATTCTGGGGTAAAGATGCCTTTATTTTGTCCAAGACACAGAGGAAAATGTCTCAACCATAGTTAACCTAGAAAGCATCTGACAAAACACAGTGAAAGAAACCTGAATTTCTTTTTATTCAGCCCTATGTTTGAACTTTAAGACTCACCAGAAGGGTTCTACAACAGCATTTACAGCATTCTCCTGTCACAGGAATGACTCTGGAGGCAAGCACAAAGCTGTTCTCTGACAACAATTAAGGATCTCACAGCAAGTTAGAAAACGAGAAACACTGCCCTTAGTCTTGTTACGTAAACAATTTGGCACCCTGCAGACCACACAATGTTTTCTTAGAAAATATTTAGGCAAGCAGAAGGAAACCAGCACATGACACTTCTGCAATGGAAATAATGACGAGAGGAGGGCTGAAAGGATAATAGCCCTTCACGTTTATTGGTTGATTTACTACAGTATGTACAACGAATGAATCCAACAGTAATTCCACTTGCTTTCTTTGTAATGCCCTTTCAGGCACATTTGACAGTGAGAAGCTGCTCAAGTATGGGGAAGCTGAGCAGAGAGAACAAAGAGCTCTCACTTCAGTGACATCCAGAGTCCAGAAGGGGGAGATGTTTTTGGAAGAGATCTCTTGTAAATTCCTCTGCGACCCTCTTTCCCCACAGCAGTCAGGCAGAAGAAGAAGTTGGTGTTTCAATTAATTCCCCTCTCCGTAAAGCCACTGATAAAATTTTGTTTAACTCTTTAAGGGGAAGGATGATATCCATAACCTTCATTGACAAGAGCTACCCTAATGTAGCAATGTTCAAGAGAATAGCATGTAAGACTGTAGGGTAGAAGAGGAAATTCATCAGTGCCAATTGTACAGTGAGGAGCACACCAACACTTCAGAAATATCACACTACGCAAGCAGGTCCAGTTACATAACTTTCAGGAATTGCAGCAGCAACACTGCAAGATGCACAGATAACACATTTTCACTTTGTGCTGAAGTGCCTTATAAATAAATAGCACTTGCACATGGCAACAAACCTCTGCGAAGATAAAACTGACACTCAGGGAAGTAGGGTATCCTTTTCCAGTCAAAATTAAGGAAATGGTTCAGGAAAAATACGTTTACTTTTCAGCCTCTCTTCAGTTATTTAGAAATAAAAGCACCAAAGTATCAGATTCTTACACTGCATTTAGACATTCAGCTTCTACTGAAATCAGCACAAGTTACATACTCCAATGCCTTTGGGATCCAAGCCATTAATGTTTCCTCAGTGAGTACATTTGTGTTGTGAGAGTTTTTGTTTCTTTGGGGATTTTGGTTTTTTCTTGGTTATTTTCTTTCTTTTTTCTTTTTTAGTTGGTGGTTTTGTTAGGTTCTGTATGCTTGTTTGTTTTGGGTTTTAGTTACATTTCTATAATCTCTACAAAATTCATTAGACCCATCTGGGATGTGACTTGCTCTAAATACTTAGGCAAGATAACTCAATAGACATTTCATATAAAATACTGCTGGGTTATCTCAGAGTATTTCAGCTGAGGTTTTAGACAGTCTAGTGAGTCTCTACTGCATGAAAACACTTCATCCACAATGTGAATTTAATACAACAGCAGTTCATGCTTACATTGATGTGCCCAGTGCAGAAGAGAATGAAGTTCTAACTAGTAAATTCACATGTCCAGGTCAATACTTAAATGGCATCTGGTTTCATGTTCCTGCATTTAAATCCTATTTTGTTCTGTCTTGCCAGTTTGACATTACGTTTATACCAGCTGTATTAAACTTTCAAGGGGATTTTAGAAACCACAGAAACTTTGTTATAATTAAATCTCAAAAAAACCCAGAAACAGTTAAAAAGTCACAATCTGATCTGGAATGATCTTTTCCATGCAATCCTGAAATGCAATACATGCTCAGAAAAAAAAAATCACAAACTAAAAAAAAGGCAAGTAATCCACCTATATATAAATATATATATAAAAAAGCAGCAGTATTAAAAAAACACTTTTAAAGTAGGAGGACAAGTAATTTTTAATTAATTTTAATGTTTCATTTTTAGTGATTTCCCCCCTAATTTAAACAGAATTTGAAATCACATCCAAGTTCTGTAATCTGTAGCATTGCACTTGCAGTGTTTATAATCCTAAGGAGAGTAGTAATAATAAAAACAACATATTTTATATTCTTGATTGGTGGATGCAGGTAGGCTGGCCACTGTGCAGTGCTATCTGAAAAAAATAAAATCAGTATTGTCCTTAATGAAGCAGAGCAATGCTTGATTTTAGAACGTTTACTTATCAGAACTCAGAATGTACGTTTCACAAAACTACTGAACAACTCAGAAACCACACAGCTGGTTCCAAAGTTCATCTGGCTCTGATTTAAGTGAAAGTGATAGCATCAAAACTGGAACATAATTATTTCTTCAGCAAATTCTGAAGTCTTGAAGTTTTTGAAATCTTACCAAATCATAGCTCAGCTTCACATTGCTCAATATCCATGTACCTAAAGTAAATACATTAAAAAACCCCAAGCAACCAGCATTAAGCTATGCAAAAATGACAAAAGCAAGTCCTGGAACTTATTTAACAGAAGTGTTCTGAAAACATAAAAATTATTCTATCCACTAATGTAGCAAATAAAAAGGAGCTTTTAATATGTCACTTGTGCTAGTTAAGATCAGGCTGTTTAAAGTCAACCAAGTTCCTCTGAAATCAACAGATCGGGCTCCAGAGTTCTCCTGGGCTTTGCAATTCCCCAAGAGATCAGAGACATAAACCACTTTTCAGTCACAATGAAGACTAATTTCATCTTTCTTATCCTGTTCTTTGTTACCTGGACTTTTCCTCGGGTTGCAGTTTGTAGGTCCAGCTAGTGATCTGAGCAGCAATGTAGTGCTCCCTGACCTTCACGGCTCCCGCCACATGCTGCTCTGAGTCTGGCCACCATGAACCAAGCAGAAGCAAGAGAAAAAGCTGCAAGCAGTGCAATGTCATGGTAGAGATGCCTGTTGATGCTGCTCTGGAAGACAAGGCAGAAACCACTGCTTTTATTGCTGTTGCTGCTTCTAACTTCCTCTCAGAAATGAAATAATTATGATGCAACAGGGTAACATTTGCTGTGCTCAGGTCATTGCTCTTCACCTCCGCCTCCCCTTACTGACAGGGATCCAACAGAGATAAAAAACTGTTTAAACTACCTTCCTTCCCCTCCTCCACACCACCTTCAGCAAGAGACAAGCACCAAGGAGAAGCAGCTTCAGCCCCACTAGGTGGTTGGGTCATTGTGTACTGAAGCAGCAGGATATCAGAAGCAGAAGATTATTTAGATTACTTCAATTACAGGATGTTTGACTTGCATGGTTAGGAAGAAGGGGGGCATATTTTCTACCTTCCCAGAAAACAGAAACCCAGCACATGGCTGGCACAGATGGAAATTTCCCAGGTAGATTCTACACCTCCTAAGAAATCACTCCCAGTTTAAAAGCAAAATGCTGAAGGATTAGGTACAGGGACTAGAAGCGGTTGCAGAGCTAAAATTTAGTTCAGATCACCGTGTATTGCATACTCATATCAGTAGGGCAGCCGCCTTTCCAAACGTTGCCAGCTTCAGTTTGGTTCTCACTACACTCCCAAATACCTCAGGTAATGGGTAACCAGTGGGCTTCTCAGCAGCAGCTACCAGGTCAGACTGGAGACTTTTAATCTAGACTTTTATCCTCTTTGAGGAATTTTGGAGTTGTATTTTTGAAATTTCTTAGTCAACAAATTATGCAGTAACACTCTAAAGGTATGAAGATTTTCTTTTCTAAGTGTGGCTGATAACATTGATAGTTTTAAAGAGCAGTATCAAATTGCTTTAGAGATACTTTCCATTAAGCTACATTGATTACCACTTGTTACCCTCCTTTAACCCTTTACGAACAAGAAAACAAATACTGCTACTTGGTTGTTTTTACCTCTTCCCACACTTTAAGAATCAATGTAGATCTTACCTGCCTGAAATTATGTACATCAGCCTTAGGTTTTTTTCTTTCTTCTTCTTTTATTTAAGCTATTCCATCACATGGTACCCTCTAGGTTTTGTGAAGTTTCAGTGTTCTGAAAATTATTATTAACAATCCAAAGACCTTGTTTCCTTCCTGACCAATAATTTCTAATATCTGCAATTATATCATGTCTTATGTTGTGAAAGTCTAATACATATATATAATTTTTTTTTAATTAACATGGCTTGCCTGCAAGCTATTACTATTAGTCCATGACAAGTTACTACAGAATATATTCTTTAGGGTGAAGTCTTCCAAGACAATGCAACTTTATCATCTATTCATATGTTTAGCTGTGATCTTTTTTCCACTTCGTAACACTGCACATGCTGCAAGTCTCATATTTTATCCTCACTGCTTACTCACATGATCAAATGTAAATTACAAGTCAACAACAACATAAAAAAATGTGGTCAAAAGCCATGCATGCAGGAATGTGGGTGCAGTGCAGGATGGCAAGGCAATCTCTGCAGCACAATCAATAAGGCTATTCCCAAAACAAAGGAGTACCTTTGGGATGTACTGATGCTGAAATGCCAAATGAAAACCAAGCATGGAAAGAGAAGCCTAAACAATACCTTTTGACACTAAGAGCATGTCTGCATCTTCCAACTGGGCAAGATTATTGTGTGTTCTGACACCCAGTAATTATGGTCCTGATTTCTTGTTATGTTACCTGTGGAAACATACTAAGTGTATACTTGCAGTCCTGCTCTAAAAGCTAACCTGTAAAATTAACTGGTATTGCCAATTTTCCACCTAAGCTGAGTGAAGTAGCCTAGGCTGATTCTGAGTGATCAAGAAGAGATCTTTTAAAAAGAAATGTAGTGCTGATATACAACTTGCTGCAAGTAACAGATTAGGATCCACAACAAACTTGCGTCTACTTCATCCAAAAAAATAACCTCAGTGTTAGCAGGCAGTCATATCCTGATGCCTGCCATCAGCTTTTACAACTGGTGATGGAGAAGGAGCTAGTACAGAGAAGAAAAAGTTGTATAACAATTGTGGGATTGGTTGCTAATAATGCCCTAAGAGAGATCCCTCTCTCATTCAAACACACAAATCAATGCACAGCGGCCCAGTGAGTGTACTTTTAGTGCAGGGTGAACAGGCTTCATGGGCAAACAAGGAGTTAATTATTGGGTCAGCAGTGAGCACGGGGTTCTGAAGTAGGTAAAAGACAGAGGGGGCACTTACCAAATCTGCCAGGCACAACTAGGAACAGAGGCCATCAGCCGAATATCTTCACTTCTGCAAGTGGGCACTAAAGCCAAGAAAAGTTAACCTGTGAAACAGCTCAGTTTAGAAGCTGAAAGTAGATGTGCTATGCCAAAAAAAAGAGATGAGCAGGCAAAAAGAAAAGATGGCAGAGAAACTGAGACTTTCTTTCAGAGAACAAGTTACACAAGAGAAGATGTATGTGTTTTGATGACAGCACACACAAGAACACATTGTGTACACTGTTAAGGGAAGGCAGGCTATGTGACTTCTGCGGTCATAAACAAACTAAAAGGCAGTAAGAACACAGAAGGGCATTTCAGTTTGCCCTGGCACTTCAGAAGTGCTTCAGAAGACAAATAATCATGTTGATTTAAATCTAAACACATTCACATTTTAAACTTGTGTTTCTCCTCAGCAGAAAAGCAAATGTCCCTTGTCAGAATTGGGTGATTCTCCAGTCGATGTTTGCCAAAACCAATTATTTAGCAGGACCCAAAACTATTTGTACAGAGATGCTGAATTCAGTAAAGTTGCAGACAAATAAATAAACAAACGTGTTTGTTCTCTAAACACTGTAAAACCTAATTTCAGTGCTTTAATGAATTTGTTTAAAACCACTGGCTTGTGTTCTGAAAAAAAATCATTTTAAGGAACAAAGAAATACATACAAGCTTCCTCTCTCCAAAAACTGCATTAATGATATCTGACTTAACATTTTGGACTGACTCAAATGAATCCCATATTTTTCTTCCTGTGTGTTTAATTTTTGCCAGAAAAATTTCAGTTTGACTCAACAGAGAATTTTGCTCCTACTCATTGTTTGTATTCTCTGTGTTCCAGTTTGCCTTCTTTGCTAAGAGATTTCTGTATTTGCCCAAGCTTAAAACTGATATGCACCATGGGAGCAGCTGGCCCCATGCTAAATCAGTCTAAGCAGCATATTCATCTTGGATTTCTTTCTGTAGAGAACAGCAAGGATATCAGTGCACGAGTTTGTAACTACGAAGATTTGTATTTTTTTAATCATAAATCCTTGTTGCAACTGAAACTGGACTATCAAAAAGGAGAGAGCCTCTTAACAAGTTGTACACACCAACTTCCAACAGTGAGTATCATAATCTGGATTAATTGAATTTTTCTTCTTTTAGCTGGTTAAATTTTCTAGATCTGGATATCTTTTTTTAAAATTTTTCTAATAGTAGACTTCAAACAGATCTTGCAAGTTACTGGTATAAAAGGCTATTTTCCATTAGAAAAGCGGATACGCACGTTTCAGAAAGAAATATGAAATCAGCAAGCTTTTAGCATAATCAGACTCTACATTATAACTGTCCCTACAGACAAATTCAAAGTGTTCTAGTTCTCTAGCCATGGCTCAGGCTGTTTGTTAGCAAGCTGGTTAAACAAACTCTACTTTCCCACACCTAAACATGCAGCCACAGAAGGACAAAGTTGAAGTTGCCCTGTTTGCTCAACAGTATTTCCATCCTTCATTACTTGCAGCTTAGGTTTCAATTAGACTTTTAAAATAAATACAGAACTACACTTCCCACAGTTACTACTTATCTTCCACATTTATTTTTTTTAATTGGAAGCAAGTATTTATTGGTATTTAAATTTTTTTACTATTATTACACTGTTTTTACATTTCATGTAAATTGAAGACCAGATATCTAAAGCTTGACAATAGGCTGTGATGGTCATTATTTTACACCTCTGTGAGGTTATTCCCTTTCCATTGTAACTCATTCACAGTGCCTAATTTTTAGATTCAGTAGAATCAAAACATCACCCACATCTTCACTGCATGCATCATCTGTAAATGAGAATGTACTTGAAGTCCAAGATCAAGAAACAGAAAGCAAGCAAGAGCAACAAGAACTGTAAGATGTGTAGTAGGAAAGGGAGCAGAGCAGAACTTCTCAGCAGCTCTTCTGATATAGACACAATTCAGATAATTAATGATCATGTCAGATTTCACAGAAGCTTTAACTGAGGTTACTATGTTTGCATGTTTATAGTAGTTCCTGCAGCAGCAATCTTTGGTTCTATCAGGAATTTTAAACATTAATCCCAAAGGAAGAGGAGGATCAAGGCACAGTACAAGTGCTGCAAGTACATCCAGGTCAAATTTGCATGCAGGTACAGTCACTTTGATAAGCAGCCAAGCAAGCACCATGTATTAGTCACCAAGGATTGGCTTTTGTGACACCAGACAGTGCTGGGCTAAAAATGACATAAGGCATGGTGATGATGGAAGCCATTGGCAAGTTCTCTTCAGTTGTGCTGTGCCTCTTTTTCTGGTAGGGTCAGAGAAAAAGGTGTTTTTTGGTTCATACTTAAAAAAAATTTAAAAATCATGCCTCTTGCTTTCATCAAAAGCCTGACAAGGAAGAATGTGGCATTTTATAACTTAACTTACTGGAGACTTGTGAACCTAATTCATCTTCCTAAAGGAGGAAAATAGATACCTTTTAGGGCAAAGGATGTCTCAAAAGATTCTGACCCAGCAAAGGAAAAATACACACATCACTACTGGTTATTTTAAGCCATACTCCCTTGTCTTTGCCCCCCTCCAAGCCCCCCTATTTATTGGGTGGAGGACAGCTGCTTCCTTTGTTACCAGAAAGCCCAAAACATCTTCGAGATTAGTCTCATAGGAAAATTCCTATGGCATGACTCAGTGGGTGTGGTTAAGTTTTTAACAGGTTTCAGCCAGCATTACTCTTCACTTACAAAGACATTGCTTAAGATACTGTCCAAAAAACAGGAAGTGAAGACAGATATCCAGAGGAAAGTCAATTTAAGCATAGAACACAGAACCTGATTACATGTTCCCATGTAAGAAAGAGCATGGTACACAGGACAGCCAAAACAGGGACCAGCTGTGCCAGGACAGGGACCAATCTTCCTACCCAACAGTAAATTCAGTCCATTGCAGACACCCAACTCCTGATTACCTTGCAGAATGCAAGATGGATGTTTAGGAGACAAAGGTGCTCTCCTGAAAGCCAGTTTAAGTGAATCTAAGGACTATAAATATATACAGAAATACATATATAGAGACATGATGGCCCTTTCCTCCAATTTTCATTAATAAAAACCTTACATTCTACAGGGCAGAAAGTGGCTGCTAAGAGCCTGGATGCCTTTACAATATCTGAATCCACAAACAACTCTGTGTATGTTCATCCCAGAGAGGAAACCATGCTATTAGACTGGTAATTAGTGTAGCTGAGGCAGACAAATAATCACGATTGAACCTTGCTCTGCCATAGCAACCTTCTCCCTTTACCCTCAAGCTGTAATTTTGTCAGTATGACTGTTCTTTATTACAAGACAGACTACATTACCAATATTCCTCCTTTGTCTCCCCAAATATTCCATCTCTAGTCTTGCTCAAGTGTAAATCACCTTTCAAAGACTGGTTAGTTACAGTTACTTGTTTCAGCTGTAGTCAAACTTTCCTAACAAGACAATCACTTATTTTTTTTCATCTTTCAAAATCGAAATGTAACCATACATAGCTGGAAAAGAAAACCCTCACAAAGCTCTCAGGTGAATTTAAATGGGAGGGGAAACAATAAAAAAAATGCACATTTTAGGAAACAGCAACAAAGCCAAAACGATTAGGCTTCTACTACAAAAGAAGATTTCAGTTTCTAACGTAAACAAAAATAATCAGATGGAAGGAAATTAGAGGAATTATGGAGAAAAAAAAATCCCACCTCTTAATGCAGCATCTGTACTGAATGAAAGTGATTTATTTATATTACACACAGATTTTTATTAAAAAGGCTGGTAATGGAACATTTTATTTTAATGCATCAAGTTGATAAAAGATTAGTTACAGAAATTGTGTATAATGTTGCATAAGTCACATGGATGGGTTATTTAAAAAAAGATTTGATAATTAGAGGAACACATCTCGTATTTTAGTTACATCGTAAAGTGCCTTGTGTAGTCGTATTCTATCGTTGGAATGACTGCCTGTACAAATTTCAAGAAAATAAGAAGGTACCTGAATTTCTTATTAAGGAAAATGTACAATAGCTAGAAATCCTGCAAAACAAAAGCAGAAGTCACATTCAATGGTTTGCTCAACAGTATGTCCTGCTAACAGGAAAATAACACCTAGCTACTTTTGAGTTAAGAGACATTAATATTGCAGAATTCTGGTAATGACATCCAATGCTTGACCAAAAATGGACCTTCCTGGTTTAAGCTAATGCAGGGAACCAGGAGTTATTTTCAATAAATCTTCCAGTCACCACAGAAACATTTCCAACACCATTTACATTTTTAGTATTTGCTATTAGCAAATGCCAAGGTGAATTGTACCCAGCAAGGCTAATCCCTAGCTACCTTCCTGTAGTTGCAGGGAAAGCAGGCTCCTCTCCTCAGTGTTTCAGGGACTCAGAAAAAGAAATCAGTTCCTAATCTGAGTCATCCTTTGAAAGAGCTCCTGTCTGTTCATGAGGGAAAGTACACAGATTAGCTTTACCAAGCTGAACAGTCTGCCTTTACAGAGAAGAGTTCCCTTGTATATATCACCTTCAAATGCATGTTGGGCCTGAATTTGCAGTCTGGAGTGTATTGAATAATTACAATTTAAAGTGTCTGTCCATGTGGGAAAGAGGCAGACAGGGAACTGAAAAATTAATAGAAATCACTACTTTCAACTGACTATTAAGTTACATTGGTACTGGATAAAAGTAAACTGTACTGTTTTGATGTGTCAGTCTCACGGACCATTTTTTCACAAACAGAAGAGACATGAGAATGAGTAAAGAAATCCCATGTTAAACATGCCTTAATTTGTTAAGTGATAACAACAACAACAACAAAAAAAAGCTACTTGCAACTACTAGGACTAAGAGACTTGAACTACTGTGACAGAGAAATTATTTTCCAGTTTAGTTCCAGCTGCTCGTTGCACAAACTGAACAAGTCTCAACTCATACAGTAAGTGAGAATTTTACTGATTCAGGACCTTGAGCTGCTCAGTAATTCCTCCTTATTTGCCTTATAGCAGCAAAGAACACTATTTTGAAAGGACACACTTCCTTTTAAAGTTGCTGGAGATTGCTCCAGTCAGAAAGCACAGTATCAATTACTACAAAGCATAACTAAGATCACTCAGCTTCCTGAAAGAAAATTCTAATTGTGAGGCATTTGATATTGATGTTCAGAATAGTTTCAATGATTTTCATTGCTTTTTGTCAGCAATGTTGTTTTACTAAGATATTGCTCACATGCAGAATAGAGAATAGTGGGACCTCTGCACCTTTTAGAAATTAATCTCAGATGAAAATCTAATACAAAAGCTGCTCTGCTAAGCAGTGATTACACTCTGGATGGAGTCTGTGAACCTCCAGTCCCACTCTCCTACACTGGCGCTCTGTTTCATGCTCACAGCTACCTCCTTCACACCCCTACAAACAAGGGCTCAATCCTGCCCCTTCAAACCTACCTGCTTTCCCCCTTGCTCCTGCCCTACACCTCATGTTCCCCCACTAACTCGGTGGAGTTCGTTTGTACGAAGGAGCTCATCCCAGAACTCCAGCAAGTTCTACCCCAAGCAGCTGTTCACTGCTTTCACACATCCTATTCCAGTTTCTGAATCTTGAGGTAACAGCCCTCACACTGCAAGAAGTCTCCAAGAATCTCTATAATAATGAAAAAGGATACATGTGAACTCCAAGTTCTCCCCCACCTTCTGCAACAGTCTCGATTATTTTCTTCATGACTTCTGCATGCCTGAAAAACAGATCAGAAAGAATATTTTAAGGAAGAGGCAACTCCCTCTTCATCAGCAAGATCAGATTTTGTGCAAATTAAATACTTTTGGACCCTTAGCTTCCGAATCAGCAAGAAGAAATTTTCAGTTTACTGAGAAAGTAAAATAGCAACAGTAACTGAAAATTAACATAAGTGACAAATGTAACGTTATTTAACAGCTCCTTACATTTGCGAGGAAAGCAAAAAGGTTGTCTGCTACAATGTAGACTGAGTGCCATAATGAGAGTGAATGCACACTGCTTGATGCCAGTATGACTTTTAATTGCACAATGCCAATAAAGCCCCCAGCTAAGTCCCCAGAAGGTAATATTGACCAGCAGACAGACACCAGAAGTTCCCAGATGCCCCCTGAAGATGATGTCTAGAAACTGCTATAACATTTTTAGCTACCTCTGCTGAACTCAAACTTGTAAAGTTTGAAGAGGTTTAAAACACTAAAACAATTCATAGTTCCCTAGGAAAGGCAGATTAAATCAACCCTGCATAAATTCAGAACTATTGCTCTAGGACAGGTTTAGGGTATGGAAACTTTCCCTGGTGGTAACTTGGGTTCTATAGCAAATCAACTGTTTCTACTCTAGTTTCTTCTCTCTTGTGACTCTATTATTGTCACGCACTACAGGGAAGGATAAACATTTCCTCAGGTCACTGAGTTTTTACATTCTCATCAGTGACATCCCAGACCTACTATGAACCACACAATATTTATGTACAAAGCTGGTCGTGGGAATGCAACACAAAATTACAGAATAGCCAGGCCTGGAAGAGACTGGTTATCATCTAGTCTAAAACGCTCCTTGCTCAACGAGCAGTCAACTAGAACAGATCACTCAGGACCCTGTCTGCTCTACTTTGGAATATCCTTAACAATAAAGACTTCAAATCTTTCAATGACCAGTTGCAACTTGGAAGTAATGTTCTTGTGTTCAAGGCAGTTCTTCTATCCCATAAACAAAGGGATGAAAAACATATCAAATCAGAGGGGAGAATTACTGTATGTTAATTTATCATTTATTTATGTATCTTTAACACAAACTCCCAGGCTGTATAATAATTAATCTTACTTTTATCTATACTTCAACCTTGTTTTAAATATATGTTTCTGTAGGTAATCTTCATCAGTGACATCATACAGGGCTATGGGCATCCATTTACACAGCACTGCAGGTTAGCGAGCAGCATTAGTTTAAAATACCCAACCCAAAACAACCAAAGTACCAACTGAGAGCAAGGATGAGTGGGAAGCAGAGTTAGCATAACTTTCTGACCATGCCTTGATACCAGTATGTCAATCTAAATAGCTGACCAGCAACTGGCATTTAGTAGTTACCTCCGAAGTTAATCATGCTGCCAGTGACTGCAAACAAGGAAGGAAGCTGTTGCAAAGTTACCAAGACACATCGCAAACAGGAATACGCAAGGCGGGGGAAATATTAAAGGTCAGCATTTGTCATCTACTGTTGGTCTTTGCCAGTCAACTAACCCTCAGAGCTGATTCCAATTCTGGATCCCCACGATGCCCTGCGGAACACATGCCATTTCAGGTGCCAAGGCCAGCTGCTTCTCTGTAGGAACCTGGCCACTGCTAAAACCTAAGTCTTGACCTTATGTATAACTGTGGACTGCCTTTCTTACTGGCACAGGATACAGATCACTATGCAGCTATTAGAAGTCTTCAAGAGCATACTGGCTTAACTTCATACATCTTAATGACATTTGTTCTTTTCTGTTTTCTAAGAACTGTTCAGGTATCTCAAATACTGTAATGGCCACAGAGTAATGGTCATTCTTGCAGTCATACAGTTACTTATTAAAAGCTTTGCAGGTACTTTATAAACATTGTAAAGTTTGTTTCCTGTTTTCAGTTTCCTTCTCCAAGAAAACTTGGAGGAATGAACATAAAATGTATAAATACACTACAATGGAAAGAAATAACTTTTGAAGAAATGCAAGCTAAAATATCCTGCTATCCAGAAACCTTTCCCTGCAGATATTTAGAGTACATTAGAGGGAAAAATAATTCAGAAGCCTATCACTATTTATTCTGAAATTGAGAAAAATAAGCCCTTGGAATCAGTGCAAGAAATTACAATTTAAATGTGTTTAGTAGTTAACTTGTTCGATAGTCCCTTCAGAACACCCACAGAAAAAGCTGAGAATCATGATGAAAGCAGTTCACAGCAATTAATGAGGAAGTTAACTATGTTCCTTGCAGTACCATAAAAATGCTGACAAGAACTACAACTTACAGAAGAGCTGTGAGATGAACAATTTTCACTAACTACTCAAAATAGAAGCCATCTCAAGCAGCTGACAGTGGCGTCCGGCCACCATTTCTTTCCTTTCTCTGACGCCTGATGTGAGGGTACTCACGTCGCAGGAAAAAAGTTTAGAACCATACAAATATCCCACATTACACAATTCGTGTAACGTGATGGGAAGTCACAGCAGCAGACGTAACTAAACACTGGTAGTTCCTAGCTGAATTAAAAACAAAGCCACAATCTAGCTATTAGGTTTTACTCAGAAGCCCAGTCCTTCTGAGGTATTAGCCTTACCAATTTGAAAAAATAGAATAGCTCACCTTGGAGAGTAAGAAAATATACTTAAAACCTCCATTTTAGATATGCAGCTAGCCTCTCTCTTCACAGTCTCAACACTACCTTTTAAACTCCTTCCAGTGTTAAGCAGTTGTGGATCCATGAGATTGCTTTTTGAGAAGGGCTACGGTTTCCTCCACATTTAAGACTAGCAGCAAACCTATCTCACTTCACTATCAATCATCTCTTTCATGCTTGAAACTTTAAAAAGCCTCATGATGTAAACCACTTCTTCAAGTGTAGATGTAGATTACATAACAAAGGAGCTGGCACTTCACTAGCCTCAGAGTAAGAAGTGAAAACATGACCACAGAGCTCTGACCCATGAAGAGACTCAACCCAAATTCACAGATTAGCAGTGCACTGCTAACACCTCTGCAGAGTAATAACTAAAACTAAGCAGATCACATTGCAGCCACAGCCCAGTGTAAAACCCATAGTCCTACCCAGTCAGTGAGGGCTGTCATGCCCAGAAATCTGGATATCTTTGTTCTGAGAGTATCTTCCTAATCTGCACCAACAGGAGCCTCTTCCCGAACAATTTACTAGCAAGGCTTCCAGCAAACACGAAGCAAATTAACTTCTGGCTTCAGGATTTTTTTTCCTCCTTTTCTCCTATTAATCATCTTCCTAGTCAGTATGTTAAACCCTCCTACATTCATCCCACTTGACACTCCTTCAAAAACAGTAGTTGCAGAAAAAAGCTGCATCCATTTTCTGTCCAAAAGATTCTTCAGACAGCAAACAATAAGACAGTCAAAGTCACTAACAGGTTGAGATTAAAACTGGTATGTTCATCTCAGGTACAAGAACACCTTACTGGATCAAACCAGAAGTCTACCATTCTGCTGCCTACCTTATTGTGCATGCTCAATAAAGAGGCCAGAACAAGAACCTTACAAATGCTCTGTCCAAAGCACTACTAATTTCCAGCAGTATGCAGGAAATTACCCAGGGACTTTCTTATTCTGAACCCTTCTAGTAACTACACTTTTAACAACCTTGACAGATTTTTATTTCATTAACATAATATTGCTTAAATAAGTACTTAGTTTAGTTAGGTGATGTGTGCAGAAATAAATCCTTTCTGGCTTTGAACATGCCAGCAGAGTAGCATTTAATGCCACCAGTTTCACTATTGGAAGAAAACTTAAATCCTATTACTTCACCTCATGTGTCATTCTTGGTGAAGATCACTGATATCACAACTCCCTGCTCAGCTTTTTCCAAAGATAAAGGGTCACAGATTATTCAATAATTTCCTATGGGAAAGAACTTCATAACTTCAGTTATCCCAGACAACTCTGCACATCTTTTCCAGTTTTAGTCGTCCTTCACCTTACAGATTACAGAACAGATCGCCAGAGCTGTACTGCAGTATTCAACATGTGGTAGTCCCACAGATTAACAGAGGCCTTAGGTTGTTTTCTGTTCTATTCCTTATTATTTGCTTTACAGTTGTCCCAGTTCTGCTTCCTGTATTATTCCTGAGCACCAATACTGACATTTTCATGTTAGTGCAGACTTAAACCTAATGATTTAAAGACCAACAATAAACTTTACAACTCCAAAATTTTGTACTAGACAACTAGAGGGGAAAAAGTTATTTCCCAGTTGTACAATGGTTTCTCTGCTCAGTATTGTCCATATGTAAGTCTGACTGCTCGGCAAAAGCAAACACTTTTGAAAAGCAGTGGCTAATGAACTGTGAACTGCAAGGAACATGAGATACAGATTTACAAAGTACATGAATATTTATCCTCATAAGACAAAAATTAGTCATAAAATACTTATTGCAAAGTTCCCTTGCTCTCTTCTCTGAAGACTGATGAACAAATAAACGCTAAACCAGAAGCAAGGATGCTTTCAGTCTGTGAAAATTACCATAAGCTTGTCAACAACAAGCTGATTATCTGGCATTCAGCTAGTGACATGGATATCCAGAATGTTTAAGTCAAAGGAAATTACACTTAAATGAGCAATCTGAAGTCTGAATCTTTTCTTTTAAAGACATGCAATCATATAAAAGAGTATCTATTGTTAAAAGATAAAAGCCCAAACTTGTATCTCCAGGAACTTCATACTGTCAAGAGGAGTTACACTGTTTCAGATACTGGCCCTGTATCACTAAGACACCTAAAAGGATGTTAGGGCCTAAATCTAAGACAAGATGCACCTTTCAAAGACCTAGAAAAAATACCTGTGCAGCAAGTCAAACTACAGGCTCCCCGTGTCTTGGATGAGAAATGTGGAAAACGAAACAGAAAATACCCTAAAAAACCAAGTGTATTTTGCAGTTCAACAAATATTTCAGTGTGACAATTAGTGGATCTCTATTTATCAATGCAAAATTTAAAGCCCTTCTGGGGGAGCAGAAGGTAGTAAAATAAAATAGGAAATTGTTATTTCATATTCAAATAGCTTTTCTGCTGCAGAAGTACACACTACACTTTTACCCTCCCCAGAAATAGACAAAAGGATAAAACTTTATTTCATGGAGTTCTGGTAGTCTACCATCTCCGGGAGTCCATAGTGAAGCTGAGTTAAAAGCAAGTTGATCAGAGAAGACAGTGCTAACTGCACAACACACTTGCTACAGTGAGCACTGGAATGAACTCAGAGAATTGCTGATACCTTCCTTTCACAGTGCCTCAGAAGCTAACAGACCACTACAGCAGCCAACTGTGGAAACATATCCAGAAAACCTGAACAAAATCCTTAACAAGGGCAGTGAAGTGCCTTGCAGCGCCTGCAGGCTGAATCAGACCAGAAAGAAAGACTTACCTGCATGGATGAACTGAGCACATGGGAGGTGGAGGAAGATGAGGATGGTTTTCAATGGTCACTGTTTTCTTGACATGATCTTGACTAATATCTTCGTACATGTGCTCTACCGTTAAAGGCTGCCGCTGCTATAGAGGAAGAGGGAACATGAAAACAAAAGCATTATTAATAAAGAATCTTGCTCCTTTCTAACATCTGTAACAGATGATGCACCAAAAATTACAGGCATCTAAAATATAAAAATTCTGAATGTACAATGAAATAATTGAGTGGGTTAAAATCCATATGGTATAGAAATAGTAGTGCACAGATTTTCCTTTGAGTGGTGAAGTCAACATATTTGACAACCAACTAGGTTCCCGCTGAGGTATTTGAGTGGGTCCTACCCAACTTTAACTCAAGAAACCTAGTGATTAAAGTGTTTATATACTCCTTTCCTTCTGAAGGTGATGAAAACACAACACCTGCCTACTTGACTGAGTTTACTGGGGTTATTACCAGTTCTACAGTGCTAACAAAATTTCCAGTGACTTTCTTTGAAATGTGCTCAGTTATCACGAGCGGTTTCCAGTGAAATTGTCCCAGCTTGCTGCATGTACAATAAAAGTCCTGCCTACACACCTATATTGCTTAATGGTTTTCTCACCATTTTTTCCTTTAAATTTTGTGAATAAGCAACAAAACAGCCTTTCCATTTGACACAGTCTAATTTCACAAAAGTAGGAAAAAAACCCCAACATTGCTATACCTCATCATATCCAAATAACCAGAGCCTTGGAGTTTGGTAATATTTGTCGTAAGTGATGTAGAGGTCATAGGTTCTAGTCTGTAGAATAGCATCTTCCCCTCCAACATCAACTTTAGTTTTGTTTGCTTCTACAATCTGTCTTGTGTCAAGGGTTGCCTGGTTCAAGGTAAAAACAACAAGATTAGTATAGTCTTGCTTGGGTTCCCCCCTTTTTCATCCTAAATAGTTATGTAAAACTGTAAAACTTTTAATGTTTTAAGTGGGCATAAATGTTTTTAGATTTCTAAACTAGAATTATCTGTTTCTCCCCCAACAAGTACGTCTTGGTTTTACTTTTGCTGGGTTTTTTTACTTTTCAAAAAAGGTCTGGTTTCTTAAGAAAGAAGGCAACTACATTGTTATACCCCCACCTTCTTTCACAAATAACAGACAATTCCAATGAAATTCTGAAGACAGGTTCATGAAGACCTTAGGACAGTACCACAAATGATGAGGCCTTCTGTTTTCCCTCATGAAAGTCTGATGGATTGGTGTAATCTACTGAACATTCAGGCCACTCATCCTCCCTCCCCATGTAAGCCCCAAGAACTACCACTGCATTTTTAAACTTCTCATTAATACAGCACTGTGTGTACAAGTGGAGCAAAAGAGATTAGCAAAACCAAGGAAAATTTCTGTGGGCAAAATCTTTGAGGACCCAAGGGTTCAAATTACTGTAGGAGACTGGCAAGAGACAAATCCATAGGAATCCAGACTTGGCAACCCTACTACTCATAAGCTTGTTATTTCAGCCATTTGTTATCATTACTTTTACTTTGCTTGTGCTTATATTGTAACAGACAAGATAGAGAACTGTTCACTCACATCATCTGTCTCCAATAGCCCACTTTCTTCATACTCTGAAAAGAAGACCCATAAAATTCTGTGTTCAGCTTGTAGCTAGTCATTATATTTGTCATTCATAAACAAGTATTTTTAAAAAAATCTACATTTATCTAAAGAGTTTTATTCAGGTAGGCTTCCCAATCTCTAAACCAGACTACCCCTTTTTTCAACACAAATTTGACCAAGACCACAGAATGTAGGTGATTTTATATAGGCAGACTGAGTTTAAGTGTAGGCACAAAGCTGGAAGGAAGTTGTGCTAAATCCCTAATTTATACTTTCTTGGATCTGTTCTGCTACACAATTTTCCAATCACTAACATTCACTCAAGTTTTTGGCACATAAGTTAGAGCAAACATGCATCAATAAAACCATACAAAAGATGCTAAAGAGCACATTCCTACTGAAATTTTTAAGCATGCATTCCTTGCAAAGAATGAATAGTGTTTTAGCGTGTACTGCTTTAGGTAAAGACCTGAAATAAAATATGTCCCACCCAGTTTAAGGAAATACCTTCCATATCTGCAGCTTCTCCTTCATCTTCCTCATCATCATCTTCACAAGATGCTGAACACTCTGGTATTTTTATATTATCCTTTAGAAGTTAAATTGAAAATACTGCTGTAACGACTGTTGCATCTACACAGCATAACAGCCCTCAAAAAATTAAGGTGTTAAGTCCAGTCAACACATTCAGTGGGCCTTGCATAGCATTAGAATCCAATGGACAACTCCAGTGAAATTCAGAAGGTGAAGGTCTCAGTTTACAGAGATTTCATAAAGATTTTAGGAGAATGCTCCAAATAACTACTGCAGTTAAAAGCTCCTCTAACTGTAAGCACCAAATAGTTGATTTTTCATTTAAAAAACCCAAAACACCAAAACCAGTAAGAATCTAAGTTACAAAGTGCATTGTCAAACAGAACATGAGCAGCAAAAGAGTCGTCCTCCTGGACTGGACCTGTAAGCAAGTTTTTCTACACACAATAGAAATTAAATCCAATGCAAAATACGCAACAGCAGTTACAAATCACAGTAACATTCTGCAAGTATTGTGTTTTGAAGAAAAATTGATCAACTTTACTTATTCCTTGAGTGTTTCTTCACCCTCATGTTACTGACTAGTAAAAAAGCAGTATTTTTACTATATTCAGCAGTCATTTGAAATACCTGCACTTCACAGTTTGTCAAATCAATAGCATTTTGAGCTGTTTAGAATTATGCAGTAGCATGGAGCAGCCCATTTTCCTTCCCCCTAATTTTTAAGAATCCAAAACTTCTGCTTGGATGGTTTGAACTTTCACAGCACACAGACAAAAGTCCCCTTACCAACTCATCTTTATAAGCATTTTGTGTCTCTGACTTTTTCCATGTTTCTTAAACATGTTAGCCAATACATCTGCAGTCCAAGTACTTCCTGAGGACTTAAGTATCAGGTTTTTCTCCTGCTGCAGTGACTGTTTGGAAATGCACAGAAACTGAGGACTTCGTAAGATGTATACATTTAAACAGGTAAAGTTCTTCTAAACTGGAGGGCATAAACCTGTCAAACTGGACCAATGTGTTAAAAATCTGCTTGCTGTAGTTGAAGAGCACAAAGAAATACTTTACATCCACATATTTTCCATATATTTTCCATGTATTTCCATATATTTTCCATATAAAAATTTCTTTACACTGGATCTCCAAACACTAATGTCTTGAAACACAAATGTGTGGTATCAGTGTAAAAAGAATTTCATTTTCAGTTTGTAGAAGCCTGCCACAGGAGCACACTGGCTAAAGACATTTCAAAAAGACAAATGCCTCAGTAAACACAGCAACAAGGAGATGCACATGCTTAGACAAATATCACAGGCTCTGAGGGTCAATGTACATCTGCAAAATAATTAGTGACAAAGTATATTTTTATCTTTCAAAGGGAGTATTAGATTGCCACTGGTAAAACTACTATTACCTTCAAGTCTGTAATAAAGCAACAGGAAAATTTAGAAACAAATACCTTACTGTCTAGTGTGATCTCCTTAACTGCTTCTGTTGCGCCCGCGATACCTGCAAATTGAACAAGAAGTTTGTGTTAAAAAACCTTGGTTCTTTGTTAGAGAATAGCAGAGAAAGAGCTTGCAAGGATTTCAGAAAGCAGTGTCTCATCTTTCCAAGTTACATCTCACAACAACCTTGATATGTGAGAGGCTGTTTATTTGGTATTGGTAGCATACTTAGTCCTGGACATCCCTAAGCAAACCATACCAGTAACACAGATGAGCCATGTCTTACTAAGTCTGTGATGGAACTCTGCAAATTTGGACTGCTATTTTAAGGTATTATTGCATAGAAGTGCATTCAAGGTAGGCACTCACATCACAAAAATGGAACTCAACTTCACAAAAAACGCAGGCATTTATGAGTATTTCTGAGCTTCTTGAAAACAACGACAAAGCAAAATGCAGCCAAGCACTCAATGCTTTTAGTTGAGAGGAAGTGGGGATACAAAACCTCCCCAAATCATACTAGCGTCCACTCTTGAGTTTCTCCCCATTTGCTTTCTAGTTTTACTGCACCTCTCCACAGTACCTTTTGGGATACGTGCCAAGATTCTGCTTTGACAGAGTACATTTATCTGATTAATTCTTCAGCCGTGGAAACAGATTTTATCTCATTTGACAGCATTCAGAGATCTGGCCAGGTTTAGTCAGAGTGTTACAGCTGTGCTGAACTGTATGGTGCCCAAACCAGTCAACTCTAAAAGGAAAAACCTGGCAGAGGAGTCTGTTCACAGCAGAGATGGATACTGCACATTTAATTCAAGGTCATGACAAAGCTATTCCAATTTATTTATTTGGTGTGGGGGCATTCAATTATGAACTGTGATGCCTTTAAGAATTGCCAGTGACGAAAAATCTATGTCTACAGAAAAAAAAGGCAACATCTCCAACCCTTTCTCTCCCCACCCTGGCAAACTATTCAGAGAACTTTCTCCACATTACAGGAAAAAAATTTACACTGAAGAAAGTAAAAACTGAGAGGAGTACTTTTGGAAATGGTGGAAAAAACATCACTGAAGGACAGAATTGTATTAACACAGAACATCAAGAAACAGACTAAAACTAATATAATTGCTAATTAGGAAAAACCAAAAGCATTTTTAAGACACTGTGCTAGAAAAGCCAGTGAGATAGATTAATATAAGCAGTAGTTTTTAAACTTCTTTATAAACACAAGCTCATTTAAGGGCTTATTGCAAAAAAGGATCATTTCCCACACTCATCTCTGTACTTAACATCTTCTTTCTTTTTAGTACAGCATCCATAATTTGAACTAACATCCTCTTCACAGGATTTCCTTATTAAGGAATGAGCCACAACACAGCTCATATCTTAAAATAACTTCTCAGAACTTTAGTAAGAGAATACCAAAATAATTGCCATCATCTCTGGAAAGGAGCCTCTTTCAAGCATATACAGCCACAGGTAAACATCATGTACCAATCAGGTGGGTAGCTGATAATGTAACTTATTCCCTTCAGACTAGATATTGGTATACAGACATCTGTATATAAGAAAGATTTTACTTTTGAAGAGTGGAAACTGAAAATCAGATTACCAAATGCAAAGCCTGAAGCAAGACCTTGAATACCTGCATTGTGGAAAGTGTCTACCCATCCCCCATCACCATCATCTTCTTCTATAATTGCTTCCTGCTCATCTGAGTACTCCATCTGCTTACACCTTTTATAGCACGGCACTACAAAAAATGGCAAGACAAAAAGAATGTAGTCAGTCATTCTTATATAAAACCAGACTGGAGCATGATATTATCCTACAAGACCTTCTAAAATGTGGCAGTGTTTCATATATCCCTATTTAAGGAATCCTAAGGCTGCATTTCAAATGCAAAAGTACAAACTTCTAAAAACATGTTGAAGTGTTGTACCACCTATTTTACTTCATGTAAAATACAACGATTGCAGTAGCCTTAGAAGTTCATCTTTCTGTTAGTATTGGAGCAGTTTCCTCCAATCTCTTAAGAATTAGAAAATAATTAATTTCTCATTTGCTAACAACTGGAGAGAACCTGTAAGTTTTCTTCACATTGGTCCACAGCTAAGGACAACTTTGCCTGGATTTTCATCTGTTTCCCACACTCATTTGGCTTTAGAATTTTGCTAAAGTTTGCATCAGCTACTTATGCAATACATTAGGTATGTTTAAGTATAATTTAATATCTCAAAGTTTTGAAGGTCAGAATTCATGTGATATTTAGAATAACTTCTGGCACGTGCATTACAGAGCCATTCAAATAGAGATTTAGATAACGTTTTCAGAAAATAGTCAAAGAAAGACTGAATATCTGATGAAGGCAAAGTAGGCAAAGTAGGCATTTTCCAATAGTGTAAAGAAGGACTATGTAGAAAATGCCCCTTGCTTTTCTATTAATGTGGACAAATCTGCTGCATGAAGCGCAGCATTTGAAAACTGTTCTTTGACCTTTCAGAAAGGGACAAAAGGGGTGTGAGAGTCCAAGTCAAGTCATCCAAAGACTTCCAAAATGAGATCTGTAGGATGGCTCCCAGTCTCAACTACAGCACACAAGTTTTATTCAGGTGTGAGGCCAATGTGACACCAGGAGCAGGAAATATTATTTTGGAATGTTATCAAGAAGGATCAGAGAAATGAGGAACCTCAGAAGTGGCAGGAAGAGAAACAAAGCAGACCAGTTGGCCATCAAACCATCAGGCCCATCTCAGGAAAATGTCCAACACTACTGTAGTAATTTTCACATGACAGTGCACTGCAAGACTCCAAGAACCAGCAAGGAAAATCCAAGCATATAATACAACCCTCTGCAGGCAAAAACCCCTCAGGTTTTCTTAGTAGTAATGCTTCATCTAATAGCTTTGACACATTTTGATACAGGATCTTTTGGATTTCCCCATAGTTGCGTCAAAATGTTATCCTTCTTATCCATTAAAAAGGTAGTCACCACACTTATTATATAAACACAACTGTGAAGCTGATAAAAATTAATTCAAGATTTTATTTATACTATTATTGACAAGGATATTGAGATTAATTACATACTTGAATCAGAAGTATCGGTGTCACTATGAAAGACATTTTGAGAAATCTTTAATAGTCTGAGTTTCCAAAGGAAAGAGGAAAACAAACGTATTTGCCTTTTAGACACTGAACACGAGCAAAGACAGACAAAGAGGTGGTATGTTTAAAGTTGATATATACTTCATCAAGGCAAGCTTTATGTTCCATATAAAGATCTATGATAGTAGTCAAAGAGAAAGAATTTAGGAGTGCAGGAAACCTTCTTTAATATTACAAAGCCAGAGCATCTGAAGTGTGAGGTATTTGCTTCCCCTATCAATACAGACAATTGGTAGAGTTGACAGCACAGTCACTCATGCTGTCAATTCTAAGGACAATTGTATTTAAATTTCAGCCTTACCATTTTTAGTTACCAAAAACTGTTTGTCTGTTGGCAGGTAAGCTTTGACTTTTAGTTCTTCTCCTGAAGCCCTGTAAAATGAAATGCACCATTTGAGAATTTGATGACCTGCAAAGAAAAGAACCCTTCTATTTTCAGGTTGTGTCAGGAACATTTTATATGATCTTCTTGATCTATTCTCAGAATTGGTTTGATATGACTTTATTCTTTCCTATATACATTTGGTATGGTGTTAGAAAGCTTGGCCACCCCTGACTGTTCTGGGATCAAAACCATTCTATGCCTCAAAAATAACTTCCACGTTGAGACGGCCAAGCAAAGATGGGTTGACAGAATAATCTATTCTATATAAAATTTTCTAGGATCAGCAACAACAAAGTTGCAAATATCTGAAGAAAGCAACTTCAGAAAAGGAAGAAATAGCCTTTATAAATACAAAAGCTGTCCATAGTTACTTGTGCTTAAGTACTCTTAATTTCACATCACTCAAGCATTAGCCTTCACCTTGAGTGGTTTTTGGTTTGAAATAAGTGTAACATTCTAAATAGCCCATTCCAAACTGCTGCCAGACTCAACATCATGTTTTCACTGAAGGAGGTGGCAAAAGGGCAGGGAAACATAGTAATTTTTCCTTCAGCAATTCGAGGCCCAGTACAGAGCCAAGACTCTGATGACACCAACTGCACAGACAATGCTCACTTAGGAGCAGACTAGTTTCGTAACGGAAGACACCAGTAAAACATAAGGAATTATCTTATTTGCACCCTTACTATACGTGAAACAGAAGGGACTTCCAAGGGCAATCACTGCACAAAGTGAACCGCTGTGGGCCAGCCTGAATACATTTACTCACAAATGGTTGTCAAAATACACCATTTACAATTACTTCCTAGCAATTCCAGTTGCACATGGCCTTTGCTGTTTCAATCACCAAGACAAACCCAGCTGCTACTGCAGCTAAGCACTAAAAGCATTCACAGTATGTAACAGCTTATTTCCCCTAAAACCTTAGAAAAACAAACAAAAAATCCCCAAGCAAATCCTCATTTCAACTACTGCTATACAGCAATTAGTAAGCCCTGCCTGACTTAAACATGGAGCCATCATAAAAATTCTACTGGAAAAGTCCACTTACTGCTTTGAAATGAGACAACTATATAGCTGAATCCAATGGAAATACACCAAAGCACAGATAGGAATGCTAGCTTTCTACAATTCTTTCCATTTTACTTACCATTGCCAAGTAGGACAGTGGTGAACTAAGTGATCTCCAGCAGCAACAAACTGTTAAGGCAGGAAAAAAAATTACTGTTAAATATGGCCCAAGGAAACAAGCTCCAATTTTTTTCTCAGTATCAGTATTTCCATTCCACATTCCTTTAATCGATCAACTGTGTAATTAGCAAATGTTTCAATCAGCTTGATGCTTTATTTTAACCCCATTTCTCAGCTAACAATGGAAATGCAGAGATAAAATCAACTTCACCCGAAATGTTTACTAAGCACCATAGCAAATTAAGAGTTTCAAAAGCTGTGGTACTATCTGTCAGTCTAGTAAGAACCAAAAAAGTTTCTGGACCTAGTAAGATTGTTTACTTTGTAATAAAGAAATTATTTTTATTTGCTGCTATTCAAACTTTTACAAAGGCAACAAAGAGATTAATGTAAAAAAATGTTTAATTCTCTTTCCTTGTTCAAAATAATTTTGCAGTGAGATAAGCGCGACCATCAATCCACTGAATCAGTGAGAGAACTGCAAAAAAGGAATAAACAGCATACATTTTATACAACGACCGTCACTGTAATAGCTGATCACCAATGTTAACTAAAAATGGATTACCACTTACTTAGTACACTAAAAATCTCACAGATAACTTTGTTCTGAAGATAGAGTTTTAAAAATATTCACTCTGCTTGTTCTTGGTATCAAAGATGACGCCTTTTATAAAACTGCATTACTATTTCAAAGTGATACTGTCATGCTAAACTTGCCAGCAATGTCACTCTAGACTCGTGTACAAACTCAAAATTCATGCAGCAAAGCCCTCTGGGCTTGTTATTTGTATACATAAATTGAGGAAGGCAAGTGACTTTTGTGGGCTTTGCAGCAGTCCCTTTGGAACATGAGGTGCACAGCTATCACTACAGGTACTTTCTTGTCTTGAAGTGCCAGTTTCTAACAGCACCCTCCCCAGCTGCCCAGAAGCTGCTGCAGTGTGACATAAGAGGCTTGCAGCAGGTCACAGCCATTTCCTCACCGCGTCCTCCAAAGGGAGGCGGATCAGCGCAGCAGAAAACACCACAGCACGCACTGCACAGGGATTAACAGCTTAATCTCTGCTGAAGTGCTTCCCTTTCACCTATTTTCAACAGAAGCCTCTAGCAAAACTGAATCCTTTAAAAAAAACCCAGCAAACCCTTTCAATACACATGGAGATTTAAAAACTTATTATCTCTTACATAATAAACATAAATGAAACTTCAGAATTATTCCTCTGTTCAAGGAATTGGAGCTCTCTTTATGACACCAATGTTGAAATATGTTACTAAAGATGAAAAAACAGTGTAGTTTGTGGATCTAACAGATACAGAGACATAAAACAGCACTTGAAATTTCATCTACATTTTTTTCACCTTAGGCAGCAAAATTATCTAGCTGGTTTCACTTTCTATTTCTCAAGCACTGATGCTCCCTCATATCTGAAACAGTACTGTAAAGTGAAAGGAGATCAATTTTAGGACATCTTATTTCCAATCCTGGAAAGAATGATTTTAACAATTTCCCTGTATTTATATACATAATTAAAACAGGTGTCATCTTTTGGAGGTATTAACAAGAACTCATGATGGGCAAGAATTTTTTGAAATTAAATCAAGTACACAGATAAGTGAAAAGAGGGAGTAGGTGTTGAGTTTGATTAATGAGTCATCTTCAGCCTTGCTGCTAATTTATTCATCCTCAGAGGCAAGCCACAGGAACCCCACAAAAATCTATAAACCAGTTAGTGTCTCTGACTAAAATGCAGCTAAAATTACTCAAGAAATCCAAACTCATTCAAAGACAACATCATAGTGTCATTATTCTTCTTTAGCAACCATTCCTATATACAGACTGTCAAAGGGACAATCAGCAGATCCATGTTCCAGCTTCATCTAGATTTAACAAAAATTTAATCTTGCTGTATAACCTGTTCCCTTGACTACTGTTTTGAAGGATCCAATTTATTCATCCCAGCAGCATCTAACTTGACACAGAACACAGACTACTCACATTCCTAGTGGTGTTTAAATGCTGCAAACTGTTTAATGTAACACAGTGTGGTTCGTGCTATGGTCTATAGAAGGTGCCTTTTCTTACAGTACTACTGCAAATTCTTCTCCCATAAATCACAAAGGGATTAGGCATTGGTAGAACATTTTCTAGACTTTCTCTGTTATTCTAGTTTACATATAATAAAGATCGTGTATTATTGTTTAACATATATGAATATTTATACACACACATACATATGGTTATCAGAACAAAACACCATGTTGCCAAGCCTGTTTTTCTGTGTGGTACTTCTGTGTCAGAGAGGGAAAATGAGTGTCTGCTTGCCAGGCAACACAGCAGAAAAATGCAGGCAGCAATATTAGGAAAAATACTTCTGTCCACGTTATCTACCTGCATCAGTCATCATTTGTTCCAATTTTTTTCCATCTCATCTTTACATTTTTTATTGTTTCATTTTTCTTCCATTCTACCTAACAGTCTTGACATTGTTTTGTTAGACCTCTGTAAAGACAAAGTATTTACAGATCAGTAGCATTTTAATATGAGAAAAAATGTAAAGGGGAAATTAAAATAGCACACCACAGTCAGTGTTCTTACTGTTCCAGGAAAAAAAAAATCCTGTTTGTTGCTCTTTGCGCTGGAGTTCTAAAAAAATACAACTGCTTGGCAGCAATCCAAAATACAACCACAGCCTAAAGCAGCCTATAGAGAATAAGAGGGAAAAATAATAATCTTTGGATACTTGGTGTAGACAAATATACGCGATGATCTTCACAGAGGCTTGGAAGGAACCAAAACAGAGGTAAGCAAAGACTATTCCGAAGATAAAAGCTCCCCTTTGAGTTGCTCAGAAGAAAGTTTTTAAAAATCAATATAATCCTGCTTCAGTCCTGAACTCCCATGACAAATAGAGCTGTTGACCCAGCTTCTTTACAATCTTTTCACAGCATAATAGAGGAAAGAAGCATCCCACTTTCAAATGCCTAGTGCCATCTCAAGAGAAATTACGTTGATCTACTTCATCTGTAAAGTACAAACAGACACTTAGAAATTTCACTTTGTGGAAATTGTTTCAAGAAGCAATAATTGTTAAAGACATGATCTGCTTAACGTGGTTGTTTTGCATTAAAAAAATGCATCATTGCTTTCAAAATAAATTTAAGTTTCTAAATACTTACTTCTTCAGGTGTAATTACTCCAGTTTCTTTAAACTTAGACTCCTGCATGAAAAAAAAAGTTTGGAAATTTTGAGAACTACTGATAAATCAACACACTCCACTTTACTAGAAAGACAAACGTCTTCTCTGCTTCTGTTTTACAACTAACTCTGTCCAGAGACCCCTGGAGGCAACCTCTGCCATGGCTGATAGGCAGCTTACATTAGAGAATAAGGAAGTCAGACTCCCCAAAATTTCTTGTTGCAAAATATGAGGTATTATGAAAAATGATCACCTATACAAAATATTTGGGTTTTGCTCCTGCCAATTTTAACAACAATGAAGAAAAGATGACTGGCACTCAGTAAGAAACAGAAAATCAGTTGGAATCAAGTGATTCTAACTGTCAAGAAAACAGAAAATCAGTTTGAATCAGTGATCCTAACTATCGAGGACTCCAGAGTTCTAGGCACTGAACAGTGCTGCAATGCATCAATATGAGGTTTCACAGTTAAGAAAAGTCATGAATGAAAGACCAGATCAACTCTTGTCTGAGGCAGAAAAGGTTAAATAGAAAGAGTTATACACTCTCTTTTAATGCCCATTTCTGTGCCTTCATCATGCACCCCATGGAAATAGCTTCAATTTCTGCATATTGTCACGTCACGGGGGTTATTGTTGATGAAAGAATAGATGGCGAGCAGACACCAGACTTACTCTGCATGGAGAAATGAAATACTTTGGCATTAAAGGCAACATTTATGAAGCTTTAGGATAACACATCTTTCATCATATTCAAATCTAGAATAAGCATATTATGTTTTGGCTTCTGGTTGTTTGTTTCTTCAGAAAAGCCTTAAGTACCAAGGTATCCTACTGCTCCCCAGCATTGGAGCTATCCAAAATTAGCTCTTGAAAAAGAATACAATTTCAACCATGGCACAGCTGACTTCTTGCCCTAAGGACCCTTTTTTGTTCTATCAAGACTAAAAGCAGCAACTGAAAATGTCTTGCTTCCAGCCACAACTTCACCACATTCAATCAGTCAGAAAACATTAAAGAAAAGCAGCCCCAGCTGAACTTGGTTATTCTTGTTCCTTCCCCACAATGTGTGCTATCACCTGTGCCATGGAAAATGAAAGGAGCACACCTGTATCATGTGGTACTGATTACTGCCTTTCTGCCTCATTTCTAAGGAAGATACACTTAAGAACAAGATAAATATCGGAAAAACAGCAGCTGTACAAACATTTTAACATCATTATGTGCTGGCTGACTGAAATCTAAGTAATTTGAATTGCTGTAAAACTCAGAATCCTCAGTAACACATTGTGCAACACCGCAGTGGAGACAACTTACTAGTTCACCTCAAGATGAACCATAAGCAGTAGGGAACATGCACAAACTTGTGTCTCTGGAATTACAGAAAGAAAACATGTAAAATATCCATCCTCTGTTCCCTGAGGGTAAATAGTTCATTTTTCCATCTAAGTAAGTTCTTTGGTTGTGAGAGACACAGGTCTAGTTTCTTTCAAAAGTTACCAAACTGGAGTATTTATTTGAACCTCTTGTAAAGGGAATATATACACATAGTACCAACACCATCAATTTCTGGGAGGTTCTATTCCTGCCTCCTCCCAATAATCCATCTGGACACATGAATTCCTCCACTATTACACCAGCTGTGCAACAACTGTACTATCCCTAACAGCCCACTTCACCTTCCCATGCCACAGCTTCACTGCAAACCCTACATTTCAAACTAGTGAGCAACTCTAGGAAGCTCCACTATCCAGGCAAGAGCACCCCACTCATCACAGAGGAACAAGTTCAATTACTAACTGACTGTCACTGCTGTCTGCTCAGAGATCTAAGCTGAAGGGTGCAAAGCACATAAAAGGTCAAGCCACAAAGCCATGGGCAGAGAGACTGCTGTCATACACAAGTGTTTTTTTCAAAAACATGCAGAAGTATCAAAATCAGCAAAAAACCTGCTCCCAAGTTAAGCAGTCATATACAAAGCTGGGATTTACATAAAAAACTGTTTGCAAATAAGAGTCAGAGAATGGGATGTAGTCTAACAACTGCAGAAAACACTAATTCGTTTCTACCTAAATATGCAACAACGAGAATTATAACAGATGTGGTGCCCACCTTTATAAGGGCACAATGGCTCATTTCTACTATTTTCAGCTACTTTGGTGCACAGAGGCTTGTATTAATACTGTAATTCTGACACAGGAATAAGGTGTGATATATGAAACCTGTTCACATAACGAAGGTGTGGCTAATTTTGTTGTTTTGGTTTGGGTTTTTTTATATCAGCTGAAAAAGTTGCCCTTTACCCAAAACAACGACTGCAACGCAGTCCCTGAAACCAGGCTCAAGCTTGTCTGTACGTTCGGATTTCAATTCCTGCTCACACAACCACGTAAAAGTTTCGTGACTTTAACAGAAAACGGCAAAACATTTAACTCATTCCTTGAGAAGCAGGAGCAGCAACACCCGCACTTCGAAAGGCCCGCCCCTCCCAGGTGGATGCGCCCCCCTCCCGGTGGGATGCGAGAGCCAGCCGGGGTTCCCCCATCCCCTCCGGCCCGGTGGAGGATGAAGGCCGACAGCTGTGCCCGGCACGCCCAGCACCGCGCCCTCCGAGACCCGCAGCCACGCAGCCCCCCGGGCCCGGCCGACAAGGGCACGGAGAGCTGGTCCCCGGGCAAGCGGAGCGGCTCCGGGCGCTCGGGCAGGGCAGTGCGCCCGCAGGCGGGGGCGGCCATGGGCGTCCCTCCTCCCCATCGCGGCTTCCGCGCACGACCGGCACCTTGAGCACGGGCGTGAGGTACTCGGCCACCTCCAGGGCCTTCCCCTTGACCGTGTTGATGACGTTCTGCATCGCGGCGGTCGGACGCGCGGACGGACAGACGGGCGGACAGACGGACAGCGGCCGCCCCCCCCCGCCCTCGGCACGGCCGCCCCCGCCGCCCACGTGACCCGCCCCTCACGTTCCCCCCGCCCCTCCCGTCGCGCGCGCGTGACGCCACACGGTGCGCGCGCGCAAGGCGGGAAGGCGCGGAGGGGCGGGGCCGCGGCTCACGTGGTCGCCGGGGGAGCGGGCGCGAGCCGGGGGGCGGAGCTCGCGCGTTCCTCGAAGCCGCGGGGGCGGGGCCGGGCCGGCGGTGCCGGAGGGGAGGAGGAGGGCACGCGCGCGTGCTCGCGCGGGGCGGGGCGAGCCAGGGGGCGCGCGCGCGGCCCCGCCCCGCCAGGTGAGGCCGGGGAGGGGGGTGAGTCGGGAGCGGGGGGACGCTGAGGGGGCTGCGTGCGGGACCCCGGGCGGGGCTCGAGGGGAGCCCGGCCATGGGCGGCGGGGATGAGTGAGTGGGACCAGGCGCTGCCGCAGCCTCCTGGGACCCGGGGAGCGCCTGGCCGCGGCGTCCGGGCACCGGGCGCTGCTGCCTCGGAGCCCCGCTCGCCCCGCGCGGCCGCCGCCCCACCGCTCGCAGCTGCAGCCCGAAGCAGCGACGTGGCAGGAGGCGGTCGGCGAACACTGGCCGGTGTTCGTCCTCCGCTGCCGAGGAGGTGGCGAGGTGGGTGTCCCCCCGCTCCGGTTCGCCGCGGTCCGGCCGCCCTGCCGGCATGGGACGGACCGGCAACCATGGGACGGAGCCCAGCCCGCAGCTGGCCCGGACGGGCTCCCCCTCCCCGCTCCTCCCTCGGCGGCTGCTGAGGCCCCGGGGCCCGTTAACGGGCCGGGCGAGTAACGGCGGCTCTGGAGGCGCAGGACGCGCCTCCGGTGCTCGGCTCCGGGTGCCCTGCGCCTGAACGAGCCGGCGCCAGGTCAGCTCTGAGAGCTTGGTCCCGCTCTGCTGCTGTAGGACTTCTTGCCTGGGATTAGGAGCAAGAGCATTAAAAAAAATTAAAGAAAAATATGCATGTGAAATATCTCATCCTTTTAGCTAATCCGTATACTGTCGATGCAGACTTCTCACAGCCAGCCTTCTTGTTCCGCCTTCAGAGTCACTGAGTATTTATCGCTTATCCCCCTTTGACGGTCCTTGTAGCATATCCTTCTCTCAGGGGTGACCTTATCCCTCTCTACCTGAAAGGAGGGTGTAGTCAGGTGGCGGTCAGCCTCTTCTCCCAGGCAACCAGCAACAGGACAAGAGGACACAGAATTAAGCTGTGCCACGGGAGGTTTAGGTTGGACATCAGGAAGAATTTCTTCACAGAAAGGATGATTATACATTGGAATTGGAGGTGATGGAGTCACCATCCCTGAAGGTGCTTTAAGGAAAGACTGGACGTGGCACTTGGTGCAGTGGTCTACTTGGCATGGTGGTGTTCAGTCATAGTTTGAACTCTTTATTTTTTTTAAATTAGAAAACAATAGTTGTAGAACAAGATCATGGCTTGTTCTGTGATGTAAGCATCTTTGTATAAATTAACACAAAGCTGTAAAATACTCTTATTTTGCCTTGTGTAGCCAGTTTCTGGAAGTACTGTTTATAGTGGTTTTTTATCCTGCCATCCAAAGGGCACTGACGACAAGGCAGCAGAATGAAGTTGGAGTGCTGTAGTCAATTTGCCCTTTGCTCCAAGACAACCAGCCAGACCTTTCTGCTTGGAGGAGTGTTCATTGCGTTGGGATCAAGTCGAATCCTTCTGATGAAGTATTCTGCCAATGAAGGTATTGTTGGGCAATGCCTGTGATGTACCTTGAATAAGAAAGTGTTGATGTTTGGGCTAAAAAATACCCAAAAAACCTACTTCTCCACCAGCAGAGTTCTTTGCATAAACATCCTATTATATTTATAGGGACATGTGTTTTTGCACTGGAAAATTTCTGTCTAGCCACTGTTCTACCACAAAGGTATAACTTGGGTTGCAAGGTGTATGATCTACCCTTAAAAGATGAGGCAGGTGATTTATTTTATAACTGACTCTTCAAAGACTAGATTGTTGTGTGAGCACTGTTGGTGGTACATGACTTGATTGAAATGTTTTTCTTGCAACAGGTTCAGGAGAGAAGTGGTAACCTAGTGTGCGTGCTAAAACTGGCTGATATTGCCAGTCCTAAAAGAAGGTTGTGTCATCTTTTTTTGTGAGGGTTAAAAAATACCATATTGTTCTTTGGGGAAAACATTCCTATTTTAATTTTTTTTAAACAGCCATGTTCTTAAGTTCTTCCAGAAAAGTTCTGCTGTAAACTGGAGTCAAATGAGGAAAGGTTTCAACTCAGAAAAGAGGCCATTCAGGAAGTTGTATATTATAAACATTGAAACATTTATAAAAGAAGTTCTGACAAAGCCTTTTGTGACTAAAATTGTGATTGGAGTAGTTAAGATAGGTTCTTGCTCTAATTATGAGTACAGGAGACAGAAACTGATTGTATACTCTCTGATTTGCTGAATCCCACAGATAACAAGTATGATTACCTTCCTACGACAGTGAATATGTGTTCTGAAGTAGTAAAACTGGTCCTATGTGTGGTGTTGGCACTCTGGAATAGGAAAAAAGGTAAGTGCCTACATTTAAAATAACTAAAATGTGTTGACTTTCTAAGATTTGGTGTCCTACAAATACTTTTTTTAATGATAAATGACACACTGCACTTGCCACAGGTTTCATGCTGCAGGTGATTTTTGTTTTTTCTTTCTTTTCTGTCCTGATGTAGAAACTGAGGTATTAACTTCATAGCACTTCAAAATGGTAGAGAACAAATATTTAAAGTAGAGGAGGGTGCCAGGCACTGGAGGTTCATATTAAATTGAACTGTTGGTTTTATCTACCTCTCCAGGAAACAGTCATGGCTCTGGCAAGCTAATAAAATTTTCACCTTCACCATTTAGTACAGACTTATCTAAGACAGAAAATACATTCAATGAGTTTGCCATCATTGCCTACTGCTGATTGCATGTTTTCTGGTTTTATTTGTTTCTTTTCTTTTTTTTTTTTATCTAGAGTATTGATGAACTCAATGTGTTGGTGCTTCAGGAGAGGATTAGATATCATTGGGTAGTTTTCAATCTGTGCTAATAAAGTATTTTTGGCACCAGCTCTAGAGTAGTCTAAAGTTTATCACAGTCTTCCTCCTAAAGTTTGTGTCCCCAGTACCTAAGTAAATGTCATTCTTTGTGCTTTGTAGTTTCTTTCTTCTTTCTTCCTGTATGTTCTCTTTATTCCCAGATCTTGTGCTGTGGTCTACAAATACTGAGTTCTGGTTTATTTTGAACTTCTGACTTTACTGGCTCACCTTTGGGTGCTCTATGAAGGAATCCACTGTCTGTGTCATTGTTCCTGTTGTAGATTAGATCAATAATCAACAGGAAGTCACACCCAGTAAGGATGTCACTATTGTGTGGGGACTCTGGGGTGCTTTTTGGCCTTCAAAGAAAGGTTGACAATTGAATTTTAGTTCCCAGTGGACAAATGCTGTGGTGGATGTAACAAGTTCTGTGACGTTTTCTCTGCTGAAGCAAGGAGGTGAACACCACAGACACAGGATTGCTGCTCCAGCTGTGTGTTCTGCCCTGGAACACAGGTTCCTGTGTTGCCAGAGAACTGTGGAACCCCAGTGTTTTCAGTCTAATGGTGTTCCTCAAGAGAGAACAGTGGTACCTACTCCCTTACAAGGGAATGGGCTTTCCATAATAAGAATGATGTCTTTCTCACTGATTCCTTTTCCTTTCAGAAAAGGGTTGTATGGATCATCTCTCTGAATGTTTTTCCTGGAAGAATGTATGTAATTCCATGAAATGGTCAATTCCTGCCTTTCTTTACTTTTTGGATAACTTGATTGTCTTCTATGTACTGTCCTACCTCCAGCCAGTAAGTATACTTATATTGAATAACATAACTTCTCATGTCGTAGCAGGTAATACTGCTCTTGGGCTATCTACTACGGCAAGGCAACAATGTAACGGAGGCGATCTGCTATTTTAACACTGGCACGTGAAAGAAGGACCTATTACCTTCCCATTGTCGTGCCCACTGGTCAGTGTTGTACAGCTTCCAGCAGAGAAGAGTCCTTACATTGTCTCCAACCAAAGTGATTTAGAAATAGGATGAAGTGCTTAAGAAGTGGATGGGTTTTTGGTGCTTTTCCTCCTTTGCCTTCTTCAACTCTGTATTTCTCTTTCAATCCATGTTTCTCTTGCTATTATTTGAGCTGCACTTTCCTGTGTGGCTTTTACTACTTCGTGTATGTGACATAAAGTGAGTAAACATAATCTCACAAAGGGAATAAGTGTAACAAAAATTGAGGAGGGGAGGAAGAAAACTTGCTTTTGTTTGTTAGCTATGTTTAGGTACAAAATTTAGTTGGTACTTTCTTCTAGCTACCCTCATCCTTTTGGAGCTGCATATGCTCAGGGAATTGTACAGATTTTGTGCTTGCTTTTATTATTTGTATTATGATACTTTTTGATTCAGAATCTATGTTTTCAGTAAGATGGAAACAGATGGTTTGTGCTTGCTATAAAATACTGCAGCTGCCCCTGTTGAACATTAAAAAGGAATAGTTTTCTGTCTTCTCTGTCAGAATTTCTCTTTAAAATATTGTTCTCTTAGGTGTATATTTCTGTCAGGGACAGAGCAGTCCAGAGTCTAGAACAGGACCCAGCTGAAAAAACCTAAACAAATAAAGAGTCAGATATCTTAAAATAACATGCACAGCTGCTTGGTCCTGTGGTTTGTTGTATGGGATTTTTCATTGGTGGATTTTTTTTTTTTGTTGGTGGGGGTGATTTTTGGTTGGTTGGGCTTAGGTTTGTTGTTTTGGTTTGTTTGTTTGTTTGTGGGTTGTTTTGGTTTTTAGTTTTAGAAAGGAAATTGAGCTATAATATTTGTAAAAGCAAAGTCTGATGCGTAGGAGGTTATATAAATGCTATTTCTCTCTTAAGCAATTTCATTAGGTTCAGTTAAGGTAATCCTTTGTAATGCACACAGCTTTTGTTTTACATACACACACACAGATATACCTTGTGTCTCTCCTCTCAGAACATGTGCTCTAATTCCTCTTTTTAGAACTTTTAGCATCTTTTAATTGGAGAAATTCTATGATGGTTAGCTGAAACTGTAGCATTATTATGATAAAGTAGTATTAGAAGAGATATAATATCTTAGTAGTGTACAAGACCATGAATGTGAAATGTGAGGATGCTCAAAAGGAAGATGGCCATACCTAATAGAAAGTAGTTTTGGGACTAAGTAGCACCTGGGAGAGTAGTTGCAGGAAGTACAGAGTTGCTTTGGTGAGATTTTTTTACTTGAAACTGTGCTATAACTATAGCTATAACTGTGGATACTTTTTAGTAGCTAAATTTCATAGGGACTTAACTTTTGAGACATTGCTTGTGACATGCAAGTTAATGGCATGGGGAACTTTGATATTCATATTCCTTTCCATCTAGGATAGAGGTCTCTTGAGGTTTCAGGGAACAAAGCAACTCAAAATTAATTTTTTAACTGTCCTTCTAAAGGTTTTGCTCATATTATGTAACCAGAGATGTTTGATGGGGGGCATTGACTGTAAAGGAAAACCAGAGTGTGCATGGAACACTTCTAGGTTTGGCATAAAGACTTTGTTTCCAGAGTGATTTCTGCCAGATCTCCTTGTTTATTGAATATTTTTCTCCTTCCACAATGTTCACCTAACACGAATATTTACTGAGTTTCAATTTTACAAAGTTGAAAATTAAGATGCGTTTTCTTAGGCAGATGTCTCATTGTCAGTAAGTCTTCAGCTTACTTGAGACTCTGTGTTTTGCTGTTTCATTAGAATTATTGTTCAGCAGACAGTATTTTGGGATAGAGTGGAATGAAGATAATGGGAAAAGAGTCTGTGCTTTTCTTCTGGTGAATGAAAAAGAGTCTGCTATAGCAGAATGGGAATGTGGAAATGTTGAGAAAATTCAAGAAAAAGTCTGTGTTTTGTACTCCTGAATCCATATATGCTTTTGTGTAAAATTGTCTTAAAAGGTGAGTTCACTCTGAGGCTCAGCTGGACCAAAAACTTCAGATACTTGGATCTTTTGTACATGTACTGACTATACAGGGCAGTCCTGTTAACACACAGTTTGCAAAACACCCCCACCCTCAAAAAGAGGACTTTTTCCTACTGGTTCTGGCAGATTCTGATCTTTGCTGGTAACTGGAATGCCTAAAAGAGCCTCTTCTTGGTCCAGTGTCCCAGTAGTATAGAGTGTCTAATACAGAGACAAAACAGACAATGCTTGCCGCAAGGAGTTTGCAGCTTGGGATCGTGGTCATGGATTAGAGCACTGATGTTATTACATAGTTATTCCCAAATTAAACAGAAGCTTTAAAGTTGTCTTCAGTTGTACTTTGAAATAGATGATTTTTTAAAATTACAATTGCAGTCTTGAAAATTCAAGCCAAGCACCTCTTTGTTTTTGATAAACTCTACAGCAAACTTGCTTGATGTACAAGAAGTTTGTTTTCTGCAAATGCCTTGTCCAAGTCTGGAATTTCATGAACACTGCAAATGATACTGCAGCCAGGAGCAGCTTCACCTTGCTTTATTCTTTGCTTATTCTCATTTTGGATAAACTTCCTCCTTTGTGCTAACTCAGCTGTGTTTGCAGCTGACTGGTCAGCCCAGTTGGGGAACTGATCTGACAGAAAACTAAACTGTTCTCTGTTACGTAAGTTTTCTGTTGCATTGGTTTCCTCACATCTTCATTTCAGTACAGCTTTCCCCACTGCAGTGGAGCTTTGCCTCTGTGGTTTCCTTGAGATTTTGAAATGGGACTTGAATATCGTTTTATGGGTGTGTTACTGTACCAGCTGGGTGAGGAGGAAAATCCAGTACCAGTGCTTTTCACTTTGGCACCTTGCAGGAAGGTGAACACTTGAAGCCTGTAGGTTTTTGGTGTCCACAGTGTGTCTGGAGTATAACTTTGTTCCTCTCCTTCTCTTTCAAGGCAATGGCTGTACTCTTCTCAAATTTTGTCATTATAACAACAGCTCTTCTCTTCAGGATAGTGCTAAAGTAAGTAGTATTTGCTAAAGTAAATGAAATTTAAATCTTCCTAGCTTTGATGAAGTTAAGCTACATTTTTTTTCCTTGTCTGATGGGAACAATAATTCTCTTTTCTTGTGGCTGTACCGGCTTGGAGAGGTGGTTTTGTTTTCTACATCTGAAGGTGTAGGAAATAACCAGTTATTAGTACTCCCTTCATATGTCTACACATTTGGTAAACTCTAGTAGAAATCAGTTGAAATCATGATTATGTAGTCATTGAATGGTAAGAAGAAAGCTTTCATTTATAGATTAAATCTCTTATTTCATGATTGCCAGTACTTCTTACTAGTCTGTTGCAGTTCCTAATTGAGTGTAAACGTGGTCTAGTAAGAGGAAATGAGATACATAAGAGTGAAAGATAGAGGTGTGTTTGGTTCATTAATCATGTGACAAAAGCCAGACTATGTGTTCCACTTTGCTGAATTTGTGCTCTTTAAAGTATGATTTAGATTCAAAAAAGACTGTCAGGGGAAATGGGTATTAACTTTACGCTCTAAAAGTTGCTTGTGTTGAATATGGCACAAATAAGTCTTTCCTGTAGGTGTTAATATACAAAAACAGTGACTGATAGTCTGACTCAAAATGCTTTTTCTCATTTTAGCGTGTCTCTTGTGATGTCACAGTTCACCTAATCTTCCAAATTTTTTATTTTCAACAAGATAAACAGGCTTTGAGTGGAAAAACAGTATAAGTAGTTTTAATAATCTTATGAATTACATTTGTAGATTTATAAGAGTTACCATCATAAAATACTTGAAAAGGGCTTTTAAGTCATGGGGGAAAAAAGCAGTATAGTGAACATTTTCCAAAGAAAGATGGTAATTATTTGCATGTCTGTGATTTTTTGCTTTATTCATTAGACCTTTGTTCCCATGGAGACAAGAGTTGCTTCTAAGTTGTTAGGCAATCAGTATCTAGAAAGAAAGACATCTTGAAAGGCGTCCCTTTTCCATATTTCTTCAGAATACTTCATTTTGTACTTCTTTGATTGCCAGACTCGGCCCCTTTGCCATAGGAAAAGCGTGTTGCATTTTGACACTTGATTGTATTCTGAGAAGACTTTTCTTTGCACCTTTCTGTCTGCTCATCTGTGGCATGATGTCTTTTATATGTTTTATAGACCTGGATGTTCTGTCATTTAATTTATGCCACTGTGTTCCTAAATTTAGTGGCTTTTTTGTGTACTAGGCGAAGACTCTCTTGGGTACAATGGGCGTCTCTGGTGATTTTATTCCTGTCCATTGTTGCCCTGACTCGAGGAACTGGAGGCCATCAGCACAGCTTGGCTGCACATGGATTTCATCACAGTGTGTTCTTTAGGCCATCTAACCACTGCCTTCTCTCTACCGGACCTGAGGAAGCATGCATGGAAAAGGGCAACTGCGCTGCACCAAGTTTCCTTCACGGCTTCCAGTGGAACGTGACCAGTACCATGGCAGGAGCATTGAAGCCTCTCCAACTCAGCCTGGGCCATCTGCTTATTCTAGTGCAGTGTTTTGTGTCTGCCCTGGCTAACATCTACAATGAAAAGATGCTGAAAGATGTAGATCAGCTCGGGGAAAGCATCTTCACGCAGAACAGCAAACTCTATGCCTTCGGGGTGCTGTTCAATGGGCTCATGCTGGTGCTGCAGGCTAAGGACCGGAGGCAGATAGGGAACTGTGGCTTCTTTTATGGACACAACATCTTCTCCGTGGCTCTTATATTTGTCACAGCTTTCCTGGGGCTGTCCGTAGCCTTCATCTTGAAGTTCCGAGACAACATGTTCCATGTTATGACTGCTCAGATCAACACTGTTATCATCACCACTGTGTCTTTCCTCATCTTTGACTTCAGGCCTTCTCTAGAGTTCTTTTTGGAAGCTCCTGTAGTTCTTCTCTCCATATTTATTTATAATGCCAGTATAACAAGAGGCCTGGAATATGCCACTCTGCGGGAAAGGGGAAAACTCATCAAAGGAGATGCATGGGAGAGGTCAAGTGGGGTAAGGCTTTTCAGTACTTGTCTCCTTTGGTTTCTCTTTTGTTTCACCTCCCTTTATGCTATGAAATGTTTAGAAGAATCAACTTGTGTGTGACTGGACTCATCCCTCAACACCAAAGCTCTGCGGTATTTAAAATCTTGGGTATCACTTGTCATATGCTACTTTTTGAAATCATGAAACCTAGGTAAGCATTGCTTTCCTGCTGCAACTGTAGACAGTCCTGTGAGGAACTTCAGCTTTGTACAAATCTTTTCTTGAAAGCTTTATAACTGAGAGAGTTTACTTGCCTAGGGCATTCAGAAATTTGAATTGATGAATGGGAAATAGTTGTTCCAAAGTAGAACTGGTAAGCTGTGTAGCTTAGGCCACATAATGAGGAAGTTAATACATTTGATGTTAAGGTTCTTTCTATCATAACAATCAAAGCTGAAGACAAAAAGGTAATATTTAAGTACAGAGTTTTACCATGGTTTGGGTTTTTTTTCTTGCTTTATATTTCCTCCAGCCCCACTAGTGTTTTTTGTTCTGATTTGTACAGGGATCTAGTTACCTAGAACGTGTCAGGGACGGCTTGCTCTTAGAGCTGTCATTCAGCTGAGCTGAGCGGTCGCCTGATGGGAAGGGTCGATGTTTGTGTACGTCAGCCCGCGGGTACGGACGGGCCGTGGATGCACATTGTAACCAGCAGAGAGCACTGTCCCCACTGCGTTCCAGCAAACGTTAAACTTAGAGATGGTTTTCAGAAATTCCACATGGTGCCTTTTTAGGTTGTTGTTTAATGAGCAATAAGTAACACAGATTCATGTATTTTTGGTATGCCAGGTGTCATCTATTTTAGCACTTACAACTAAGCAGCTGTTGTAGAAAGGAATAGCACTATGTGAGCATGCAAAGCCAGCTATATCTTGGGCTGCATCAAAAGCAGCATGGCCAACAGGTCAAGGTAGGTGATTCTGCCCCTCTGCTCTTGTGAGACCCCACCTGTAGTACTATGTCCAGCTCTGGGGACTTAGATCTGCTGGAGCGAGTCCAGGGGAAGATGATCAGAGGGCTAGAGCACCTCTCCTATGAAGACAGGCTGAGAGAATTGAGGATGTTCATCCTGGAGAAGGCTCCAGGGAGACATTCTAGCATCCTTCCAGTACCTTCCAACCCAAACCATTTTGTGATTGTATGGAAGAAGGGGCTTCAAGCTGTTTTAGGCAGTGAGTCACTAAAAGGTCTTAAAGATGCAGGGAATGGAATGTTTTTTATGAGTATATATTTCCTCAACGTTATAACACACTAGCAAGAGATTTAAATTACAGGGTCTTGATTTTGCTTTAAGTGATATCTTCAGAATAAACCTTACTCTTCTTTTTTGTGTGTTTTTTTTATTTTTTGTTGTTGTTGTTTTGTTGTTTGGTTTTTGTTGTGTTTGTTTGGGTTTTTTTCGATAGTTTTTTTTTATTTTTGGATTTTTTTGTTTTGTTTTTGGGTTTTTTGTGTTTGTTTGTTTGGGGGTTTTTTGTTTGGTTTTTTTGGTGATATTAATAACAAGATGATTTTTGCTCACATTGTTCTCTTTTGCTTCTGGTTCCTGTAGGATGGAGAAGAATTTGAGAGGTTGAACAAACCAAGCAGTGATGTTGATACAGATGAAGATTCCCTCTAGCATGACACTGCCTCGGAGGAGTGCTACTACTTACAGTGAGAGAGAGTTAATCTTTTATTAACATAGGGAAGGATTGTTTTTTCCCCACTGACATACTATTTGGAACTGTTTTGGGGCTGGATGTCAAATGTGGATGAGGACAATATTCAAGCTGTATATATGGAGAGTTGTCTTCCTTCGTGCCTGTCTCCCAGTGTCTGGGGAAATGGAAATCTGGAATGTCTTTGTAGCAGCTGGTGAATTTTACATGCAACTTATGTGGCCTAACTTTGAAAGAGCTTGAATAAAACAAAAGTTTATTAAACAGTATGACTGCATCATCTTTTTTTGTGTGTCTGTGTTTACAAAGGCTTTGTATAGAGGCTTAGTTTGCTCTGAGTCCACTACTGAAAACAAATATTATGCAGCTACAGTAATGCCCTTCAACATTTGGAGCACTGAGCAAGAGAGTGCAGGTGGCAGTATCATCTGGTGTTGTTCTACCCTGGCAGACTGATAAGGTCTTGCATTCATTTTGTAGAAGTCAATATGCAGAGTGCCAGGCATAGTGATCTCAGAATTTCTGTTGAGGCATCTGCTGGATTGTATTTTGGCTGAGTTGAAAAATAGGTTCCAAGTTATTCAGAGAATTTTGAAACAGACAAGGGAACAGGGATGCCGATAAGGGATTCCTGATATGTTCCTAAAGCCTCTTCTCTCAGAGCAGTGGAAAAGATGTTGGTTTATAATTTCCTCCCTTCAAAAATGTGTCTTTCATAGTTGAAAGATACTGTCAGAAGAATTCTTAAGATAAGCAATGAGTTCAGTGTCAGAGCCTCATACCAGAGTGTATAGTAAGCAGTAAGTGATGCATTTCTCTGGACTGAAGACAGTCCTGCCTTTGTTCCCCTCTGCCATCCTGTCCAGGCTCTGTGTATAAAGCTTATGTGTACTATATTGATGGCTTATTGCTATATTAACATACCTCCTGTCATTGATCCATCAAGAGGGGCAGCCTGTTTTCATATGTGGCCCATGACTGTCAAGCTATAAACTGTGAATCTAAAATTTCTATTTTTTTCTGTATTTTTTTCTAGTATATTATAAGAATAACTGTACAAAATTAATTTAATGTTGTTGTTGAAAAATTTTTTGCATCTAATTTCATTGTGCTTGTATAGCAGGCCATTTCAGCACAAGGAATCCTAGTTGTTTGCATCTGTACAGAATGAACAGAAGGGATATTTCAGTGAAAATTCCAGAAACTCATTTGCTCTCACTGGTTTATGAAAATGTATTTTGGGAAATGAAATTAAAAAAAAAAAAAATTAAACTGTTAAAGGCTTAATGGCAATAAGACATTTTTTTTCCTTGCATACAGCTTTGCAATATATACCTGCCTGAGTTTGTTGTCTTTTTCAGTCACAGCTACCAACTTTAGCAGTTACTTTCAAGAAGAGCGAAAGTATTGTTAGCTTTAGATTGCTTTGCATTTATGTGAGCAGTAGCTTTTCATATGAAGTTTTTTTGCCTTTCTTCAAATGAGAACATAGAAATTAGCCATGATCGTACTTCTAAAGACAGAGCATCAAACCAAAGATAAATGTGTTAAAAACCGTGTTTGACCTTTGTGCCTGAAATATCTGCATTATGAGACAAGAAATTGAAAATGACTGATCTTCAGCTATTATAAAATGCATTTAGTTCTTGCTTTCAACTCCTGTCCTGCTTAATGACTTTCCTTTCTGTAAATTTCACCAGTGCTATCATGCTTGATTTATTTGCCGAAGTCTTAGATTACACAAAGGTATTGGTTATATAACTATTGATCCAAGTTTTTACTCATGCTGTGGATTTGGTTCTGTCTAACGTGTAGAAATCTTTCTGTTGTCTTCAGGTTGGAGGTCTCAGAGAGATCATGTTGGATGGCCAGGCAGGTTTCTTGTTATAATGAAGGAGAACTGTATATCCCCTTTGCAGCAACAGGAATGTTAACTGATGTCTAAAAATGGGTAAGGATTTGCATCCACTTAGCAGTAACATAGAGTAAATAGTAACCCAAAGCATAACGTGCAAATCTTTGCAGCTGTGCTATCCATGGCAATGGTAAAATTTAGTGTGTAGGTGAGATTTGTTAGAGGAAGTGATTGTGAACAATTGTCACTGCTGGAGAGCAGCCCTGGTGAGCAAGGAGGAGCAATTCTATAGAGTTATATGTTTCAGATAGATCGTGTGAAATCCCACTTGATTATGTATTTCCACTATATGGAAAATACTCCACGTTGGAAAGCTTAACTTATATTCGTGCAAAATTGCAATACGGAAATTTATGAGGATGTTTTTGGAGAGCAGCATTAGTTTGGCACATAGTCTTTAATGAATACATTGAGCAGAGTGCTCATTCTAAGCTTTGATTTAGAGCCCAGATTCACAAGCGTTTGAACTTAATTGCTGCTGAGGGTGTTATGTTCCTCCCTCCAGGTCTGAGGAAATAGTTCACAAAACATCCCAGGAAGAGAGGTGAGTTCATGTTTCTCTTGCTTGTAACAAGTCAGTTGAAGAAATATTTATTTTGGTTAATTTCAGCTATTTTGTGAATGTAACAGCTTCAAAGACAGACTGTGGATGAAAACAGCCATCTTGGAGCTGAATCAAATGCCATAAATATGTTAAAGAAAAAAGTTTTTCTTTATCATGTAGAATCTTCCCACTAAGGTATGTTGAAGAAAGACCTTACTCTTAGTAAGTCTGTCCTCAGAGTGATGCTGCAGGAACAGATCCAGTGATCTGGGTTTGATTTGTTTTGCCAAATGAAGTCTTCATTTGGAGAAATGTAACTCTTGAATGCTTATAGCCTGCAAGATAACTACATATCATTGAAAGAATATTTTGGCTTGGTGTTCCTTCTGGCTTTGCTTTTAGTTTTCCATGGGGAAACATAGGTTGCAAAATCAGGATTTTAAGTAATTGCAAAAAGTTTCTGGTGATTTTGAGTCATTTTGTAATGAGGGCAGAAATTGGCACCAGAATGTAGAATAATACAGAGTCTTCTACAAATTCTGTGAATATCTGAATGTGTAGTTTTGGTTAAGAGCCTATCCCCACTTCCTTTGGTAAGTGGACAACTTGTTTGGAATTGTCTTTTTAATGCAACTCCCATTGAATGCCTAGGCTGGGTTTGGTACTTGCACAGTTTAACTTTGAATTTCAGACAGGGTTATAAAAAAAGAGGCCATTTGGATCAGGTGCTGCACTCTTTTTGTAAGTTAACCCTCTCAGCACAGGACATTTAATTTATGTGATTTGTAGTGGGAGTTAAAAGGGTTTTCATTTAAAGACTTTACATGAAAACACGATTACAGGAAAGTCTAAATGAACACCTGAAAGAAAATGCCCCAAGGGTGTTTTTCTTTCTGTCTACAGGAGATGCCTGTTAGGCATCTGGTATACTTTCCTCTGCTTTTGCTTTAGGCAAGGAAAGTTAGGCAGCTGACTTTGATCACCTGACAGTGATGCAATAAGCTCTTGTTTTCTAAAAGTGAGCTACAGGACACTCCATTTTCTTCTAGAAACTCATCCACCTATGATTCTTTTTGGTTTTTTGAATTTCTCTGTCCACTGCTTTCAGCTGTGGAAGTGGTATCATCATTGAGAGCTCAGAAGCTCTCTGCAGGCAGCAGTCCTCTCAAAATCATTCTGTCAAATGCCTTCCCCCAGGTAGCTGCAGTCACCTGAGAAAGGTAAGTCAGGAGCTGTACCCTGCACTGACTAGACCTTGTGATAGGGAGGGCAGCCTGCCCCAGAGAGTGACCAGGCTTGTAAAGCTAAGTCCTTGTGACCATCTGTCTGCCTTCCTGACATTCGGAAGGGCAAGTAATGTCTGACCTTTCGTGACTTAAATTTCTAAAGAAAGCATCTGGTTTTCAGTGAACTTACTGCTTTAGCCGGTTTTGTTTTCATCTGGGAAAAAAAAAGAAATCAGGAAAATCCCAGAAGTCAAAATGCAGAGCATGCTCTGGCCAGCTTAGAGCTGTAGCTTCTCCCTGTTCCTGTGCTACTGCTGTGATGGCAGTAGCCGGTACGAGTGCACTGTTGTGTGCATCTCTATGTGATGTGCACCAACATCATGGATTATAAAAAGAAGTGTGACTGGTCAGGCACATCTTTGACATCAGAAGTTACCAGTATGCCATTATAAAGGCTGATATGGTATCTTCATTAAAGATATTCCATAATCTTCCTGCTGCATCTTTACTGTTTAGAAATCTACCCCAAGTGGTGTTGAAGCCGTGGCTGTGCATGCAGTTCCTGCTACTGGTTTCAGTAGGGTAGGGTGGTGCTACAGCTCCAATGCCCAAAGACATCCATGGGAAGGGAGGAAAAAACCATTTCTGAAAGTGTGGCAGAAATACAGATGGTTTAGCAGATTAAATTAAATACTTTTATAAACATTTAATCCAGATCACTTTTATATGGGAGGGTATGAGAAGAAGAGGTAAAAGAAAATTTGAAATTTAGAGTAACAGTTTAATTAAAAGCATTATTATAGAGAGCTAATTACAACTCATTGAAAATATACGTGAATCGGATTTCTTTTTCTGATGAAAATAATGCTTTTCAGATTTCTGCATTTCAGACAGCACTAACCCTGGCTGGTGTTTCCACTTAGCTCTCGTTAACTTGGATTTAACAGTGAGGTGGGCAGGACCTAAGAGTTCAGGGACCCCAACTGAAAGAATAAATAGCCATGCAGTAAGCTTTGTAGTTAAGAACTTTACATTGTATTGTATTGGAACAAGTTCTGCCATAGCTATAAATCTTATTTTCATTCATAAAGTCAGCTAATTACAATGGTAATGCACTGTAGAAGGGATGCTGCCTTTTAAAACAAGGTGTTTCACAAAGATTTTATTACTGTTGTTATTATTAAAGAGCATGCCCCATGCTTCTTTCTTAATTTTTCCTTTTCTGGGAGAGACCCAAAGTGTGCTTCTTTGTTTCTCTTCATAAGCATAATGAAATCTCACTTTCCAATAAATATACTTTTTTGTCTCCTTAGAAAATGTAGTAAAAAGCACATTGTTGGGCAGTTTGTTTCCTGCCCTACTGTAGTGGCCGTGGGCTGGGGCTGTAGGGTTTTTTTTTGTTTGGTTTTAATACAAACAGCACCTGCTGATGGCCTTTATTTATAAAGGTTTAAAAATATAAAGGAGTCTTTATTGTTTAAAGCTTCAATACTACTGGTTTGAATTGCTTTACTGTAAAGGCTTCTGCATTTTTTGAGAAGGCAAATGCCCAAAGTCCCGTGATTGAACAGCAGAAGGACAAGGCATGGATATCTAGATGGCCTGGAAGGATTTTCTGCAAGCGGCCACCTATTGCTTGGATAGCTATTGGAAGACAGACACAGGGGCAGCCAGAGGCTAAGTCGCTCTGCTCAGTATGGATATCCATGGTGGTAACTTCCGTGGTGACGGTAGTCATCTTGGTAACCTTCCTGGTAGCCCTGGTGGTAGCTGTGGTAGCCATACCCACCGTACTCATCATCCGGGCACTGCATGCCCAGTGACTGCTGGATTGTCATTTCCTGGCGCCGGAGCTGCATGGAATCGATCAGGTCATACACAATTGCCATAGACCACATTGGAGAAGGGTACCAGGATTTGACGTTGCCATCTTTCCCCACTAGAAGCATGGAGAAATATTCCGGGCTAATTTGGAAATAATTTCTAATGTCTTTCACCAAATTAGCTGGGATGTCTTCTCGGTCTACAGTTGAGCTTCCTAGAAAATGATCACATAAAATCAGCATTAATGTTTTGTTTAGGTGATGATGATGGTTTGTACGTAAAAAAATTAGCGACAGAATACAGCCCAAGGGTTGGCAATATAAGATTCTTGTAATCGGCAAGTTCTGATCCATTTCCTGGATCTGTAATGAAATTGCTCTACTGTGAACTAAGGTTGTATTTTTAACAGCTTTTTTAAGTTTAGTAAACTTGTCCTTATTCTCTAGGCTGAAGCTACTGTGGTGTGGTACATCTTTTTGTCACCCAAAGTCCATGAACTTCTTTGACTTCTTTGCAGCTTGGGTCACCAGTTTATGTATTGCAGAAGGCATATGTGACCAACAGTAACAGTGAAAGAAATCACAGGAATTAAAGTGTGATAGAAGAATTGCAAGAGCCTATAGAGCCTCAGTCTTGAACTGTCGTGATTTGTGAGGTATGGGATGTGGTAGATGTCATTTCCTCTTCAAAGTATATGTTTTAGGGTAAATCTGGTGAACTCCAGGCTTTTAAGTGTGAAGTCTATGTTGGACAAATGAGTAGAAACTGTAAAACAGCTAAGATTAGTGGGCACATACACACATAGTTGGCTTGGCAACAGGACTCTTAAATGGTGGCGCCTTGCCTTACAGACTTGAGGTTCTCTGAGAGAGGTCAGCAAGCAGGTGGTTAAGGATGGTTAAGGTGATAAAAGGCTATGTGAATTGAAATTTCAGAAGGCTTCAAAAGGTCCTTTGATAGCATGATTGAAGTGGGAGCAAGGTGGGAGTGATTGTCAGTGTTACTGCAGGAGTGGATAGGGATTAAATGTTCACCTTTTCCCTCACACAAGAAATAAGGGGAATCAAACAAAGGTATAGGGGCCATGTTCAGGACAAATAAAAGGTACCTCTCTAGAAGTTCTCACAGGAGAACATGTACAAGGAGTCAACATCAATTCAAGGGGAGATCAGACAAAGATCTGTTGATCTTAACAAATAGGAACTATAAACAAAGTCATGAAGCCTCCAGTGAAAAATCAGTGGAGGCTGCAAGAGTGTTGATGGAAGAAGTCTGTCATCAGCTTCCTCAGTTTATTTTTTCTCATACATGGAGTTAATATTCCTGTGCTATAGAACGACTAGAATGCTTTCATGCACAGAGCAGTTGGAGCACAGATGGGATAAATAAGTTGCTTTCTGTCTTTGTTGCTCCACTGATGAAGGCAGTTGTTTGGATTAGGTAGTAGAGGAACCCACAGCATTTGAAAAGTACCCACTCTCGTAAGGATCTGCCTGGAGTAGTGTGCTGGGTTGCAAGTGGAATACTAAAGAGAGTTTATAAGAAAGATGGACTTTTTACCAGGACTCAGAGACAGAACAAGGGGTATTAATTTTACACAGAAAGAGGGTAGATGTAGATTTAGATTAGATACAAGGAAGAGGGTTTTTAGGATATGAGTGATGTGCCCCAGGAGCAAGTTGCCCAGATGGATGCTCTGTCTCTGGAAGTGTTCAAGGATAGGTTAGATGGGGCTTTGAGCAACCCAATGAAGTGAAAGATGTCTCAGCCCATGGCAGGGGATTGGAACTAGATCATCTTTAAGAGGTCCTATTCACTTCAAGCCATTCTGTGAATACATGTATATATATATATATATCCCTTGATCCATACATTAGAATCTGCTGAGTGTAGCACAGACATCCCTGTCTATGACAGCAAGGCTGGCAGAGGAGTGTTCTGGGGACTGTAAGCTTAGGTGGAAAATCAAAATGTGAGATGACTTTCAGATATTTGTGCTTTTCTGTCCTGAAGAACCTATATAATATTTAGCACAGAAATACCAGGAGAGCTTTATTTGTTTTTGTATCATCTTGTTTCTTAAATAAAAGAGGAAAACACTCATACTCATCCCTCTAAAGAAATTACAGCAAAGAAGCACTCAGCACTGTATAATGCCCTTAATGACTAGTACTGAAGACTAGAAACAGTCACTTACCATTAATTGGATACAACTCTAAGACACCTCCAATATCTTCTCCAACTCCCAGCAGTTTGAGGATAGTTATGTGGCGCAGACCTGTGGAGGAAATGAAGGTGGTTTGACGTCAGACCAGATCTTTCTGCTTATCCTTGGGTAGATTTCAGCTTAATCAGCCAGGCCTGTGCTTGCTAAATTAGGGCCGTCTCAGCCAGCCCTCCAGGAGAAAGAGTTACTGATTTCTATGGAGTCTCTGCCAGTCACATCACCTGTCCCAAACATAAGGATAAACTGATGTGTTGTGTAAAAGTGGTATCAGTTGTGTAAAGTTGTTTTAAGGACAGCAGCATGGTGATGTGGTTCTGTAGCATAGGGATACAAGCATCAGATATGCCAGTAAATTGCAGAGGCCATTCTAATCCAGAAGCTTCCTGCACTGTTTTCTTTACTAGTAAAGCTTTTACTTGTCATACACACAGCAACAAATTATTTAGAGGCAATATAACCTATGCCAGTTAAACTCTGAATGACTGCAGGGAATAGCTTATGACAGACACACGCTCCTTCCATTTGTTGTGCACAGAGGCTTAGACTGTTGCCTGTGCTTTGAAGAGAGACCTCAGGGACAGCAGAAACTGTTCATGTAGCATGAGTCAGTTCAATCTACAAAATCTTTGATGTAACTGCTTTTACAACTTGGAGGCAAGATGCTTGGAAACAAACCACTTAGTTTGAACACCCATTGACAAATGCTTTAGAAACTCACTGGATTGTGTTCAAGCTGTCCCTACCAAAGGGTGGGGATACTCAACTGTTTTGACTACATTTTATTCTTCAGGAAGCATTTTGCAGTGGTCCATATCACCGTTTACTTTGGTACTTTCCATACGAGGTGATGCTAATGCTCTGAATGAAAGCCAGGTGATTATGACTCAACAGTCATACTGTGCAGATCTCCCTTCTGATGAAATTGAGGTGCTTTGAAATAGCAGCTGTTGAAAGGGACCTGTTTCATTTTGTTGACGGAGTCAAGTCTAGACCCTGTGTGCATTGCTAGGAACTTGAGTAAGTCTCTCTGCACTTCATGACAAGAAGACAGAAGAGTGCCTCTGGGTCTTGCCCTTAGTTGTCTCCTGGAGGAGCCCTTCTCTCTCCACTCTGTAGGTGGATCTTAAGTACCTAGTTACGGGTCTGGGAGGGCCTTTATTGGATTAAAGCGGCTTCTATTAATATTTTTACAGATTTTGGCAATGAAGCAGTAAGGAAAAGAAAACAAACCCTGGTGTCCATGCATATCCCTGGTGCCTGGCCCAGTTCTGAGTTGGATCTTAAAGGACCTGTCCTAACAAAAGCGTTTTCCTTGTGTTGTTAATTTGTGCACTAGAAAAATACCCAAACCAATTATTACTCTCCTGAAGTACAAGCCTGAAGAGCTTTGGAGTGCTAGCATTTTCTGCTTCATTAGTGTAATGTTTCACAAATTATTCCAAGCAACACTTTGTTTAGCTGTCTTAGCTGCCAGTGTGCTGTACTACCTGCTTCACACAGTCTTCCACTTGGATCTGGAGGAAAGTGTTCAGTTGTCAGACTTCTCAGACTGTTCAGGTTCAAACTTGAGTAAAGGAATCCATCACATCACCAGGAAGGATGTGGTTTGGGGGAGCAAGAATATAATTCTTTTTGACTCACCAAAATTGCAGGCTTGTCCACTGAGAGCAGCAAGCTGCTGGGAATAAGCCCAATCTTCATCACTGGGAGCAGAGATCACCACCAGCCGCCTTCTCCATCGGAACCTGAAAAGAGTGTGGCCAGGCATGATCACAACATGTGACTTGAGTCCTCTCAGCATTTCTGTTGTCTGTAGGCTATGCCGTATCTCTAACAACTTATCCAAAGTAACAGCTGGGTGGGAAATCTTCCCAGTTCTGTCCATCACTGGGAGAGGATAAAGCTTGTTTTGAATTTACAGCTCCAGAATTTTCAAAGAAACACCTGCAGTGCTGCTGCTTCACCAAACAAACACTGCAAAGTTTACAATCTTTGATCAAAGCCCCCTTCAGCAGTTACAGCAATGCTGAGAAGTGTATATTCAAGAGAGAAAGATTCCTGTGGAATTCCTCACTAAGCATTTAGCTTTTACGTCATTCACCACTGCTGGAACTGCACAGTTATTCTGCAGTCCAAGGGCTGTCTGAGAATTAGGGTGTATCTTCATTTCAGACATAACTCATACTTCTGTGTAAATAATCACTGACCTCTTTTTTCTTTCCTGCACCACGTTTGCTCAAAACACCTTTAACATGGCTTTAAATCTGAGCTTGCTTTTAAGTGTGTGGTTGTGTCAGCCTGTGGCTATATAAGGCATGCATGGGGCAGTAAGATAAATCTTGGAATCTTTCTTTAATAGAGACTGCACTATCTACCCTAGATTTTGCACAAGGATCTCCTTCCTTTCCTGTCAAGGAAAGGCAGTGCCATAAGGACACTTGAAATCTTTAAAAATTCTAACTCTATGGGGTTTTAATACTCTCTCAACAACTTGGTTTTTGAATATAGGTACTCCTCCACTTAACCTAAATAAATCAGATTTATAAGAATTTGCAAAGCTGCAGAGATATTTTTATAGCGGGAAATGATCTTTTAAATGGATGCAGATGTTACTCTGTTATAATAATAGCCTGCTTTTCTGCTGTAGCATGTGAAGACCTCAAAATGAAGGCTAATGCAAAGGGTCAATTCTGCTTCACTTAAAAGAAGCTGAAGATGTGGTGGGACTTGCTCAGAGAAGAATTTGTTAGAAGAGCAGGGCATGCTGATGTCTTTACTTGTTGGTTGATACTGATTATCTTTTTACAATTATAAAAGCAAATCCCTGAAAAGCAGACCTCCTTAATTTTCATCTTTCTCAGGAGGAACAGCAAAGAGATGTGAATGTGTGTGTACGGTTAAGTGAATAGGAATGAGAAGCATTAAGGATCACATATGTGATGTGTAGAAAAGGAGGGAGATTTTGTGTCATTATTCTGAAAATGGGGAACAAAATAATCTTTGTGCCATTTTGTATAGAAAAGCACCTGGTTACCTATGAACAGTGAGTGAGAATGTAGTCATTGGATCATATTTTACCTAGGGAAAAACTGAGTCACTTTAAGATATTTTTATATTTCTTTCTGTTTTTTTTTAAACATCTTCTTTGGAGTTACACAGAGCTGAAAAGTGTTGAAAGCCACTCAAGCTGTTTATTCCCCTGCCCCAGGAGCAGTTGGTGTGCTTATCTGGGACTACATCTTCAAAATGAATTCAGCTGGTCCTTCACAGCTGTTAGTTCACCAACACTAATGTACAGATTTCTGCTTTATTTGTGACATCAGAAGCCATGGGCCAATACTCCTGACAAATCTGTCAGACCCTTCCCTAGGTGGATCCTTTCTTCCTCTTCTTCCTGTTTTGCATCCTGTTCTGATGCGTGAGCTCTGAGAGCAGCACAGCCAGCATCTAGGTCTTAGAAGGGGAACTCACCCCCAAACTCAAGGTTTTCTCCTCCTTCTACATGTGGCTTATAAGTGTTACTCAAGCTGCCTCTGGCTCTCATGGTCTCCTTTCACACCAGGCAGGTTTGTTAAGAACAGTATTTGCATTATTATAACTGACCTCTGTAAGGAGTAACACCAGGGAGATGATGCCAGGGCTCTTGTTGGACAAACCTGGAATTAATTTTACTGGGAATCTGACCAGTTCATGTGGCTAGAGAACTTCACCCAATATTTAAAGCCTGATGCATCTTTCACAGACAACAAATGCATTCTGTGCTGCAGCAGTTCAGTTTATAGATGCAGCATTCTGCATTTTTCGTGCCCAGTTTTCTAGTGTGTGTTTATTCCTAGGGCTGTTTCCAAGCAAAGAAGGATTTGGGGCCTGTCCCTTTCCAGTATACAAGCTCTTTCTTGTGCTGATCAGCTGTTTCCAAACTGTGGTTCCTCTTGGTGGTCTCAAGGATGAATCACTGGGACCTAAACAGGAGGTGGTGAGGTGGGTGGGGTGCATCTTGTTAAAGGTTCTCTTTCTGTTGAAGTGGCCAGTGAATTTTAAAATGTTTATGAACCAATAACCTATTCATTTACTTTTTGCTCCTTTCCTCCTCAATCTGTTATGCTGCCTCAGTTATTTTTAAAGCCACCTAGCATTAACAGTGAATGAACAGAATCCATTCCCATGGATTCTCATACTAGGTGAAGAGGATGCAGTTGTAACAGTGAAGGTCTAGAATGATGGGATAGCCCTATTATCCTGTGATAGTTGAGAGAGGGCTATAGCTGCACAGCTCTTCTATAGGTGTGAATGCCCACAGTCCAGACACATTTATTGCCTGGAATTTAGGTCTCAAGGTAGAGTAATAACACAGCATATGGAGATTGCATAAACAAAATTGTCTTTCTGCAGAAGATCTCCAACATTTTACAAAAGACATCTGCAAGACCTTTAATAATATGCGTGACTAATACTGGCAAAGAACAACTGTTATCTCAAGCAGGATAAGAAGGAAGTTAGAATTAATTACTGATCTGAACTACATGGAAGGGATTAGAATGGGATTAATGAGATTGGGATGGTTGATGATCAAAACACATAAACATTGTGCTTCGTACATTCAAAACATTGAGCTAACATCTGTGAATTAATCCTTATTTGCTCTTCTAATGCAAATCTGTTTTATTATCTCCATGTCATGATGGAGAAACTGAGGTACTGAAAATCAGTGTCCAAGGAAGGTTTAGTTAGTCAGGAAACATGCTTCCTGACTTCCAGCATTCTGTACAAGACTGCATTCAACTCTGGCTGCATCCCTGTATTTGCTTAACATTGTAAATACTGAGAAATCTATATTTAAAAATCCCAGAAATAGTTACATGGGTATTTTTCTGGTACAATGATAATTAGTAGAACTAGCAGCAGATAAGAACAGAAGGCGATACCTGGATAAGAAGCTCTCAAGGGATTGCTTCTTATCTTCTTTGCAGACAATGCCCTCTTTTTTCTGTCTTTCCATGTCTTTAATTCGTGATTGGAAGGTGTCAATCAAATCAAACACGGACTTCATTGCTATGGGTACTTCATAGTATTGCTGTTAAGGAAAAAAACCAAGACAGGTAGATATGTAAGCATGCTCATATTAGCAGCCTTTCTGCATGTATCACAGGACTGCAGGATATTTAGAGATCCAAGTATTCTAATTTGCACACAGGCAACAAGGCCTAAAACAGATCAGAAACTGTGGAAAATATAATTATTTTTGCAGTCAGACTGCTCTTTGGAAGTGGCATATTTTCAGTATTTTCCCAATGTGATAAGGCCAGGACATTGCAGTTATTATATTCTTTTGTAAGGCCATTCAGCTAGAGGATTGTCCTTATGCAATGTGCTGTCATCCGTTGAGCAGCCAAACTGTGTGTTTTAGAATGCCAGGTACTACATTAAAACCCTGTCAGCTGTGGGGAGGTCCTGTTCCTCACCATTCCAGCAGAAACATACAATTCCTGTCATCCCCCAAGTGCAGAAAATGAAGAGAGAGCACTACATAAGTTCTGAAAATTTTGCTTACTATTCTTTTACTTGTCCTCCAATGACCAGGTCCTGCATCAGTCTCTTATGTGCCTCACATTCAATCCTGTAGTGCAATTTCCTAAATTTTTCAATTTTTTTTCATATTTTTCCAATGTGTTTTCTTTCAAGACAGCAGAGTTCAAAGAGTTGAAAACCTTACCTTGACCTTCATGTCAGTGTCTGTCAGCACCATGAAGAAATCATTGTAGGTCATCCCATACTCTTTCCTCAACTCACTGATGAGCTGCTGGTCCACAAGATCTTCATCTTCTATCACTTTCATGGGCTTTTCATTATCTTAATGTGAGGCAAAGGAGAAATAAAAACAGTTGTGGAATCACACAGCACTCTGCTTTTAATTTCACCTCAAAAGAAAGTGGAGAATTCATTTCTCAGAAGCTCTCTTCCTGCTGCATATTCAATGTATTACAAAACATCCATGTGGCACTATGAATTTTAACTTTTTATGTCCAGTTTTCCATTCCAATATTCTTTGAAAATCAGTCTATCCTAGGGCTCATGCACTTCAGTATTATCATTTGTATGTTCTTTTGAAAAATCTTGCTTTTTCCTGGAAAGATCTTCTCATTTTTTTCCAATATGCTCATACATGTATATGCATGTACTAATAATTTCACCAGCTCCTGAAATGCAGCCACTTCTGTAATTGAAAATAGCATTTTGACAATGTGCACCATGTGCAAATGAAACAGCATAGGTGATTTGGGTCAGTAAAATATAGCTAGAACAGCTTGAGGTTGGTCAGGACACTAGAGTTGACCTTACCAGTCTTAAAAATTTACATGGGAGATTTAGTGACTACAAGAAATCAGAGACTGTTTAACATGTCTGGAATGCTGCAGTGCTGGCAGCATGCCTCACTAGATACCCCACTTTGGCACTCCCTCCTCCTTTTGCTTGCTGATTCTAGCAGCCTGACACGCAAAAACTTAGTTTTGGTCATGACTAATCTCAACCAGTGTCACCAAGCTCTTTCATTCACTACTTCTAAATGCATTCGAAATTTCAAGTGAAAGGTCTTTTCTGTTGACTTTTCTGTTGTTGTCATTTGTATTTCAGTCCCAGCATGTGGCACTTCAAGTCGACCTCATCATGCTGGGTGCTCAAGCTTCTCACTACAGAAACATACAGTGTACAAAATGTTTCTTAGGAGCTTTTGCTGCCTCTAATGCTCATGGAGAGTGAGCCTTGAAGAGGCCATACAAGTAGGAAGGGTGGAGGAGAAAGGGAGGTAGAACAGAAAGATGTTTGTAATATTTATTTGTGTTATGTGTTTTTCTATAAAGCTCAGGATTTGGTGTTTTGGGCAAAACTATAACGTGAACTTCATGTAAGGGTTAACCTATACCCTTCTAAGTCTCCTGTTTTTCTTCAACAATTTAATTCCTCCTGTGAGAACTCACGCAGCTGTTATATACACTTGTGTGGTTTGGGGAAAGTTTGGATGTAGGTTAAGTTTGAAAGAGACTGAAAGAGTATGGTCTATGTCAGAGTGAATATCTGAATATTAGCCAGACTAGAGCTAAATATAATCCTAAACAGTCCACTGACAGGCAGATGGGTCTAGGTACACAAAAAGTGACCTGGAGTAACCTTGCCCTGATGTGGAAAATCCTGTACTGCTCCAGGTTTGTCAAAGAGGTGCACAAATGGACAGTCTGGCAGGATTTGTGATTCACTGTCATTCAGGGACACAAGGCTAGGTCCTCTGCTAGATCCTGTCCCTCAGAGTAGCAGAGGCACAGCTGGAAGCCAGAAACAAATCTGTGGTCTTCTGACCATTTGTATGCCAGATCTGAAACATGCTGCAGCTGGTCTGGTCCTGAGCTTTGTGTTCCATCACACATCTTTTCTCAAGGTTAGGTAAAACCAGATGAACTTCAAGGGGAAAGACGTGGTGGACTTATAAGCAAAATTAGAAGTTTTTATTCTATTTGCAGTATAGAGCTGTACAATATTTATATTTCCTTGGCTTCATCCAGCAAAGCATTCACAGTGGTGTTAACCTTTAGATGCAGACAGGAATAAGATAGTTCACATGATTCAAGAGTTACCTAAGCTTAAGTGCTTTGCTGGACTGCAACCTGAAGTCTTTGTCCAACCACTATTGTTACAAAAGGACACATTTTCACTGGCATTGGTGGGTATTTTCCCAGGACCTGAACACTGACAGCAGTTTCAAAGCTGCCTAAGAGAGATGGATGCCCAGTTTCAGCTTTCTACATGGAAACCCTGTATGTAAAGAAGGTGGCACTAAATATGTCTAAATGAGCTACTTTGCAGGTCCTGCATAGTGTCAGATTTTGATGCGAGCTGGGGTGCTTTCTTCCTTTGTTGTCTGTATTGTGCCCATAAGATTGAAAGAAAGTATTAAAAGAAAACGAACCTAGCTGGAAGTGGTCAATTTTCATGCTGCTGTTGTTCATGGTGCCAAAAATGGTGATCACTGAGATCTTCCTCGTTGCCATCTTGCAAAAGCTCTCCAGATACTCGTCTCGCTGCTGTACGTACATGGTGTTGTCTGCCTTGGGGGTTGTAATCAGCTGGTTGGTGGCAGAGACAAAAGAGTTTGTTTAGTATAAGGAATGAAGCAGATGATTATTTTTCTGAAAGAGAACTAGTCACTGTCTGCAAACTGGGCTCTCTTTCCCATAAAGCTGTTATTTATTTGTGTTTGGAGTGTACCTGCATGCCCAGGCCTGACCCAAAGACATTCAGCCAGCCACAGGAAAACCTTCGGAAGCATGTACAGTTGGTTGCACCAGCTCCTCTGCTGCTTCTACCACAATGCTGGTAGCAGAAATACCACTATATTTTACAGAAAGCCATGTACTCTCCTTTTATCCCTTGCCCTGCCAGTCCCACCAGGTCTCCCTCACAGCCTTTGGTGGTGCTATGAATCTAGGATTTCCCCTACTCACTCAAAGTGGGAGCCCTGGGATCATGGCAGCCGCTCTGCCCTCATCCCATGGTCCAGGCAGGGCTCCCGTGGCCGTTTTGAGTCCTAAAGGGTGAGTACAACTAGGGCTACATGAGTACATATGTAACTGATGGCCAGCTAAGAAGACCCTGAAAATTTGCTAATGCCACTGTGACCTCATCTGAAAATGACTCATTTTGCTTTTCTTTGTTCTAAGCCACTTTGATGTCTTATGGGACTTATACTTGCTCAAAGGCACAACTGTGGGTGAAAAGGAAGAGGAAAAATTACAACAACAAATGTATGAAAAGCTCTACATTTTACAGTATTTATTTCAAAGCCTTCTAAGGGTTGCAAAGATTTAATTTTTAAAAAGTTTAAAGTGCATGACTGATCCTTCATCAGTGACTGAGATGAAAATATTCCAGGGAACGGGTGTATGTAACAACATTCAGTGGTCCTGTGCAGCAGTTTCCAGCAGAAGGTGCCTAGAAATGCTGCAGCTCCAGCAATGTAATCATTCTGACTGGCAGCAGTGAACTGCAATCAAGCACCTGCCACTGATCCCCCAAATACAAAGGGAGCTGGAATCTGGACTCAAATTCTATGATTTAAGGTCACAAATAATCACCAAAATCCTTCAATTACAAATTTATGCTCTAATCTGTAACAGGAGTAATAATTTTCTGTCTGCCTTCTGAAGTTTGTGAGGCCTAAAGGCTAATTTTTACTGTACACTCTTTATAAATCCAGTTCATCAATGTAAAAACATTTCCAGGCTTATAAAATCTGCCTCTCCTTTATGCAATGGCCCCTGGCATAGCTACAGCATTGGGATAAGAAGGTGAATGAGAGTGACAGACACAAAGAAGATTGGATTTCTGGGCTACAGCGTGAAACACATTGCTTTAAAATTGCATATAAAAATGCTTCAAATAAAAAAAAGAACATGAGAAGTATTGTAGACTGAGATGAAAAACAGACCATTGGTTTGTATTGTCTCCTCCTAGTTTTGGAGGTCATAAGCTGGAATGCAGAGTCAAGCCTGGATCTGATCCACTTCATCAAACCTTGTGGAACAAAGCAAACCTCCAATCAAAGCTTTGTGTCAGGTCTGTTTTAATCCAGGCAGTATCTATGCTGTCTCTATCAGTGTTTGCATCACAGAATCACAGGATGGTTTGGATGACAAGGGACCTTCAAGATCATCTTGTTCCAACCCTTCTGCCAGGGACAGGGACACCTTCCACTAGACCAGGTCATTCAAAGCCCCATCCAGCCTAGCCTTGGACACTTACAGGGATGGAACATCCACAACTATCTCTCTCCCTCTTATTTATAAGCTCTCTTTAGGTATTGGAAGGCTCCTATAAGGTCTCCCTGAAGCCTTTTCTTCTCCAGGGTGAATAACCCCAACTCTTTCAGCCTATTTCCATAGGAGAGGTGCTCCCGTCCTCTGATCATCTTCCTGTTCCTTGTTTGCATGCATGCATGTGTGTGTGTGTGTGTGTGCATATGTGTTACATATAAACTGTCAGTTGGCATTTTATCCCCACAGAAATAAACAAAAACCCAAACTTACAAGGCCAACGTTTTTCAACATTTTTAAGACTGCAATAAAAACCCCGCTATAGAGAGGTGAGGCTGTTGGACTCAAAGCCCATACATTTTTTTCAGTTTCTGCACCTGGGACCTATATTTGTCATTAATTGAACTTAACCCAGAATATACTTCAAAAATCCAGATGTTTGAAATTCCCACTGAAATCTGAAATTGTTAATGATGTACAACTTAAAAATCCATGTCCCTCTCAAAAGATGTTTGAAAAAGGACTGAAACAATGCCCTTGGAAACCAGTCTGAAAGACAGAAGTACAGCAAAGCAATGGAGAACAACTTGGGTAGAGCCACTTCTGCAGCAATGTAGGCTAATACTCTAGAGGAGGAGTTTAAAGACTCATGAATGACAGTTAATTGTAAGGATTGTTCCCCTAAGGGAACTGAACAGTTTGATAGAAAGGGATGCAAATAGGCAGGTGTGTGGATTCAAAGAAGTTTGAGAAGTTCTTTGTTTTCCACATGTGCCATGCATGGCAATGAGAAAGTAGAGCTTTTACTAATAACACTGCTTTTACTAATAACCAAACCAAACCTACTCTTCAGGGAACTTCAGCGTAAGCTGGTTGAGGATGTTATTAGATCCTGGAAAATTGAAGTGCAGCATGGCATAATAATTTCTCTTCAGTGAGTTCTGGCTTGATAACCTGAGATTGTGCAACTCTTTTCTCAGAGATCCAGCTGTGAGGTGGCCTAGCATCAGCAGGTTCAAATTTCAGACAATCCTTTAAGTTGCCAGGACTGTGGTGGTGTTATGAATTAGCAGCCTGACATCTGTGAGCTTTACTTTTGGCTCTTTTATTTTTGAATTTGTTTATATTTGTCCTGATACCACATAGACTTTTGGAAACCACAACATTGAGACCAAATTTCAAGGATCCCAGCTTCTGCATAGTTTCTCTCTCTGAGCTTTTGTTTTGGCTAAATATTAGTTAACAAGTAACTAATAGGCATTATTTGCAAAATTCAGTCCAGTTCAATTTTTTCAAATATATGGCTTTTTTCCACTTCAAATGCTAGCTCTGCACAGTCCCTACATCTTGAAGAATGGGGAGGGGGAGAAGAAAGTTCCTTTGTTTTCAGGCCCATGAATCATCAGCAGAATGATTCATTAAATTCCAATGGTTGAAATCTTAACTTGGCATCTTAGCTTGGCACCTTAGCTATTTGTACTGGAGTATGGAGCATGGAAGTCAAAGGCCTTTGTCACAATGACTATTGGACAATAACTGTGAAACAGGCCAGCTTGCAGCAGGATAATTGCAAGAAACCAGCTCCCACAATAATATTTTTAAAGAGCTGTTTTTCAAAGTGTACCCGTCAGGATATGTGTCATCTGCCAGAAAAAACATTTGTACTACAACTAAAACTGTTTCCTGTCCCAGGTGAAGTGGTTTTTATAAGAAGTTGGAAAAACATACAGTACTATAAAACCTGGGGACAAGTAACTCCAGACCGTGCGGAAGTTCTCAGGCTTGAAAACTTACTGGAGTGTTACAGTTTAATACAAACAGCAGGAGAAAAAACCAAACCAAAATAAAGTTTTCACAGGATCTCTGAAGGTGTCTAGGAGATCTGAATGCCAAATTCCCATCAGATCTTAATCCCAAATTCCCCATCCCTCAGGGCATCTGATCACAAGCCTTTGTGCATATCCTCAGTCAGACGTGCACTAGTATTGCCAAGCCACCTGGCTTGCCTCCAGCTTTAGGACACCAGCACCAGTATGAAGCAGGTGTGCCAGCTGGCAGGACATGCAGAGCACTGAAATGTGGTAATTTTGGCAAGTGCCCCAGGTGATGAATGGATGTAATCCACACTGGAACCTCATTTTATTGATCATAATGATACAGACCCTGACACCTACATATCCACTGGAAACAAGATAATCTGATGGCTATATGGTGGCTCATGGAAGTGGCTGGGAAGAGGTTTTAGCCTAATCTCTGGATGACTGATATTTATACTGCAGGTAAGATTTCCAGTATGAGGCTCTGAAACCTGTTGAAAATAATTTGAGTCTACAAATTTTACCTCTTAAGACAAAAGCACCAAAAACCAGTAATATAAATTTATAGTTCCACATATTCCTACTAGGAGGGAGATTTGACTTCATTTAGGTAATAAAATTCAGATGAATGAGTTACTTACTATAAGCCTCCTCTTGCCTTCAAAATATTCCAGGAGGTTAGTTGCTGATTTCCTGGGAGGCTGAAGGAAAGTCTTCTTGTTGGGCTTTGGAAAATCCTCATTCTCAGTCCTGCTTCCCTTCTTTTTCTTGCTGCGGTCTTTGTCCTGCTTGCTCTTTTTCTCAGCTTTGACCTTCTTGGACTGCTTCTCACTCTTCTGCTGCTTGTCAGGTCTGTCCTTCTTCTTCTTTTTCTCAGGTTTATCCATTCGTTCATGCTTCTTTGATTCTTTTCCCTTTTTTGGGGGAATATTTCCCGCTGCAAACTGTTCCTCCAGATGGGAGCTAGCAGGCTTGCTTGGGTCGTATTTATCTTCATACTCATTACTTAGTATCTTTTCTTGGGTCTTCTTTTTTGGTGGTTTAGTCTTAGTTGGTTTGTGTTGCCCGGGTGTGACATTCAGGTCCCTGTGGTTAAAGTCCTTTCTGTCAGTTCTGTTATCTTTAAATCTACCCGCATTTGCCTTTGTATAGTGCACTGAGGGAGCTGTTGGGACTTCTGTGAAAGTGTCATAGTGGGCAGCCTTGTTTGGTTTCCGTGTGGCTGCCAATTGTTTCTCTTGGTGGCCACGCTGCCGGTCCCTGCGGTTTGCTTTCCACACAGGAGAGTAGAAGTCCTCAGAGACCGTGACTCGTGGTGTGGTGGCATCAGGGGCTACTGGCAGCCTGTGGTACTCTGTGGTTGAATGTGACTTCATGGTCCAGGTTCTCTGTGTGCTGGGGAGGGGTGTAGTTGTTGTGGTAGACCGGCTGGCTGTTGTCACTGCTCGGGTGGTGGCACGAGTGGTTGTGGTGGTGGGAGGGAGGGTAGTGGTCCTTACTGTAGGCAGAGGAGTGGCCACTGTGGTTGTCATTGGTTTCCTCACTGTTTTGGTCCTTATTGGCTGATTATTGCTCTTCCTTGGATCCTCCTTCCTTGCTGACACCTGGACATGTTCACTGCCAGGGGTGGGCTGCACGATGCCCCCATTATTGCCTTCCTCAACCACTTGTCCCTCTACCCCAGCTGCTTTGCATGTCTGGATGAAGCCCTTCTGCCTCATCTTCTCAATTTTTCTGATGGGGTTCTGGTCAATGACTTCGTACATGGCCTCTAGCCTGACTGGATAAGGATACCTTTCCTCCACTTGCAGAGTTTTCTTCAACAGTACCATGCCAAATTTCCCTTTCTCCAGTTTCAGAAAGCTCATGAGCTTAGGGATGAGAGCAGGATCTAGTGGCTGTTCCAAGATTTTTCCTTCATTGGTTATCCTTCTAACTTTTCCCCCTTCTTCTCCTTCTTCATGGAACAACACAATCTGCTGGATGTGCCTCTCTGCCAATTCGCAGTAAACGTCATTTTTCAGCAGGCTCATCATGAGCCGGTAGTAGCCCTCAGAGGCGTGGGGGGCAGAAATGACCCACACCCGATTTTTCCCTGCAAAGCTGGCCAGGACATTGGGAGAACTTGACCCTGAAGGGAAGCGTACCACTCGTGACTGGGTGGCAGAGGATATTCCTTCGTCCTTAACCATCTCGGGCTTGGGGTATTTGGCTGCAGCTGTGAGTCTCTGTACCAGTCTCATTCTGGTCCCCGTGCCCCTGGCCTGGGAACGTGCTTCCCCTCGCAGGAGATTGGCAGGTGGCTTTGGAGGTGCTGAAGAATCCCTCTTGGTGACAGGGTGTTGAGGATTTGGGCTTGAATTCCTCAGGGATGCTCCAGACCTTCTCAGGAGGCTGCTTGAAGCCCTGTAAGCCAGGGGCACCTTCCTAACTCCATGGCTCCCTCTTTCCACCAGCCTCTCTGTCTTCTCAGAGCCACACACCAACCATGCTGCCCACAACAGGGCTAAGCCAAGAGCTGGCCTCCAGTTCATTGTGCAATCTGTGTTGAGGGGGAAGGAGAAGGAGAAAAATTAAATGTTAGCAGTATGATGATATCTTGCACAAGCGATTAAAAATGCAAAGCACAGGCTGGCTGTTTTGTGTGATTTATAAGTGCTTGATTACACCTCAGTCCTGCCCTAGTGGCTTTGTAAGTTTTAGTTATTTTTGGAAAAACACAGAATGGATCACTTTATGAAAAAATGAGATCATCCTTCTGTAACACGATACTGTCTGTCTAAAACGACACCGTGATCTGCATCCTTCTCTCTCTCTGTTTCTCTCACACTCTCACTGTACACACATGCAAAGACACACAGAGAAAGGGTCCCATATATAGAGCAGAAAGAAAAGAATTTGACTTGAAACTTACACTCTCGGGGAAGTTCCCCTGCCAGAGACGAGTTGTCACGTCTTTTTCCTTTAAAAGGAGACTAATGCCATACAGCTTTACTGTTCAGTGATTTATCTTTACGCAGCCCAACAGGTCCCAGAGCCTGTTGTGTGTCTTTTAACTTTCTTCACCTTCTTGACAGGCAGGATAAGGTTAGCGGAAATTTCCTTTGTGATCTCTGCTTCTCCATTTACCTGCAGGTCTGGATTTCTGCTGTACCGGTTACCCACACAGGCAGGGATTTCATTTAAGAAAAGGGAACTCCTGGCTGCTCCAAGTCTCTCTTTTAAACTTCCCAAACCTCCTTCCCACTCCTCGCTTCCTCAGTCCCGTTTTGCTCCTTTGTTTCCAGAGAGGAAAGCACCAGCACTAATATATTTTCCAGGCTGAAGAAAAACACAGGAATGTGATGCTGAAAAAAAAAAAAAGATTCTTCCCTTTCCCCTTTCTCCACACTTTGACAAAAGCAAATTGTAAAACACTCGTCTTTTTTTCTTCTTGGCTGGCCGCAGTCCCAGAAATGTCAGGGCAACCCCAGCCCTGCTCCGAACCAGCCTCAGACAACGGTGGCCACTGGAAATGGGGGAAACTTCACTCAGGATTTAACAGCTCAGCAGAACCCGCCTCCTCCCCACTCCGACACAGGGAGGGAGGAGGAGGAAGGCTCTGGGGGCTGAAACACTGCACAGCATCACAGAGCACTTCAGAGAGGGTGACTCCAGCCTTAACTCTTTCCTTCACACATCCCAGCTCCCCGGTGTTCTCCGACCTCAGCTTTTTCTTCCCTCCCACCAAACAGACGCTGTCTGGATAAAAAAGTATGTTTCTCCATCAGTTTTAATAACAGCTCTGGTGTTTAAGAATTATTATTTTAAATCTTATGATTTCTGTCTTGTCTTTCCCCTTTCCTTGTTTTTTATTGTTTTCTGGGAGTTCCTCAGTGAAATCCAATTTTTCTTCACTTTTTAACCAGTTTTTCTTTCAGACCCTCATGTATGTCAGTATACTCTTTCCTCAAACATCATATGGGCATGACTGTTTGTTAATTTGTAGTTTTTAAAGAGATCAGGTTGTTTACTATTGTACTAAAATTAGAGTCATATCGATTTCCCATGATTGTGCACAAGTAATGAAAAAAAAAAGAGAGAAAGGGTATAAAAATACCTACAGAGACAAGGGAAAAGCCAGGGTCATGTCCTTTGCTCTCCCTTCATGATGTAAATGACACCATTCTATTGAGCTGACGTAAACTGGCACAGCTTTGCTGGCAACACCTGGTCTTTAGCTGATTCACACTGGCTTCAGTGTGCCGAGCACCTCCAGTGTAAAATACCACTTAATTGTAGTTGATGGGTAACACCTAAAAATATCCAGGACCTTAATACTAGTTTAACTGTTTTCCAAGATTTTGCATATTGACAGGGCTGTTACATGTCACAGGGCTGTTACACACTGGATTTGATCTCAATTATATTGTCTAGAGATGAAGGTGCACCTTCTGCTTTCCTTGAAATTAATGTTTCAAAGAAAATCCTTTCCTTTCTTTTTATCTTAGTTTCTTAGTATTTATTTAAGTTTTCAAATGCACTGGTAGACATTAGTAGTGGTTTTACTAATATGCATTCAGTTTATGTTTTGTGGCCAATGGTTTGCCCCGGAGGTAGGGGAGAATGCTGAATGCCTGTGCTGATATTAACAGGAGGGGAAAAATGCTCAGCCTTTCCCAAAATACCATATCCTACATCCACTGGGAGGTAAGGGAACTGTACCTCTCACAACTGGAGTTCTGTGGAGTAAGGGTGGGTAACATTTTCCACTTACATTAGTGTCAAGCCTGCTGGTTTATTTATCTTGACAAGGGAAAAATGTTATTGAATATTACTCTGCTTCATTATGACATTTTAAACAGACTGTAAATAAAAATGAGGCTTTCATTTCAGTGTTTCATCCAGTTTCATTACAAAGATTTTAAAAATAAGTGACCCTGCAGTGCTGAGGCCAAGTATTTGGTTTGGGGTAAATCAATTAAAAAATTTAAACTTCCTCAATTTTCTTGGTTTGGTAATAATTTGAAACCACACAGAGGCAAAACATCACTCATCTGCACAAGTCTAATGATGCCAAGGAAAATACGCTCAGTACATGACAGCAGAGGAAAGAAACAGATTTCCCTATTAGCGTTGCTGTCTATCCTATCCAATTATAGATATGCTGAAGAACTTCTGTGAGGATTTTGCTTTGCTTTCCCAACTTGATTAAAGAAGTAGCATGCTACAGAATGTGCCTTAAATGCATCAAAGTGTGGCAGATCAGTGAAGATGATAGATTGCAAGGCAGTTGTAGGGAGGATCTAGCACACAAGAAAACATGTAACCATGGGGATTATTCTCAAAGCTGATGTTTCATAGTACCTTTGTGCAAGGCGAGGAATAAACTTGAAATGCCTGCTGGAAATATTTGACATCGGAATTTCTTAGAAAGTAAAGAATTTATACAGGCCAACAGGGGACTCCTAGTGAACACATATCTTAAAGGTCAAGGGCAAGGTTGTACAGCAAGAAGAAAAAATAAAGACATTAAACATTCAAAAGATACAGAACAATATACTTGAAGGCAGCTATTCCGTAAGAGACTTAAAGGTCACTGTATATAAGCCCCTGGAAACAGGCTTTTGGTATGATATTGCAGCAAGGAGAAAGCCTGCCAGCAGCCCAATGAAAAGTTGGAAAGTCATGTGTAGTGTCAATAATATGATTTATGCTGTACACATCAGGCTTTTCAAAAGGATTGCAAAAGGTTCAAAGAGTGATGTGAGAGCTGGATATGATCCTACTGAAAGGGAAGCAGGGAATTAACTATGTGGAAGGCACAGGCACACATTGTTCACGGTCTTCTCATGCATACACAGAAAAGAGACCTCTGCAAATAAATTGCATTTTAATCCAGCAGAGGAAGGCAGAAGGATAACCAATGATTAGGAACTAAATCTTGCTAAATGCAGAATTGAAGTAATTGCAATTACTTGACATTTTTACTAATTATCTTAGTTAACCCTGGGATAATTTGCTCAAGAATGTAGCTGTTTTCTCTGGCTTAGTCTTCAAATCAAGGCTTTAAGAGACCTTCTTGGCTGGACTAGAAGTAATCACAAAAGGATGGACACCTCTACATGGAAAATCTGAGATCAGAATGACACCCACCCCTGAAAAGTGCAGCTCCCTGGAGGGTTATGGATATGAATTCTATAGCCCACTGAACTGAAATGAGCAGTTTGAGAAAGGCGGAATGCAATGTACCCTTAGAGTGCTTTCAATAAGGAACTGAAAGTTAATGCTATGTCCACAAAGGGAAATTATGTATCTGTTTAAGGATGACAGTACTGTGCATCTTTTTATACTCCACTTTAGGTATCAGGCTTAAATATATCAAATGTATCAAGGGGTGGGCACCCAACTAGACTATTTCAGTTGCTAGAGAATTAATAGGAAAGTCAACTACTCCGTGAACTAGGATTCTTTCTTAGTCCTATAAAACCTGGAGAAAACAGCCAGAGGACCACTTGAGAACTTACCTTTAAGTAGACTTCCAGGCAATCCTCCAGGGAATGTGGGAGAAACTGCTCCCGAGGAAGGTGAAAGGAGGCAAAGGGCTTAGGAAAACTGCTTTGTAGAGTGCTGGGAAGCTGGGAGCCAGATAAGCAGGTGTAGGTTCCCCTGCTGATGCCAGTGGGGGGTTATTAGAGTGGAGAGCACCAGAGCCTGAATCCTGTGAAGTCAGACATTGTTGATGCTCTAAGAAGGGACAGGTTTCTTGAGCCCTGCTGGGTCCTCACTTTCCTGAGGGGGAAAGAGGCTATTATTAGTAATCTGACTGGGGTCATAACCCAGCCAGCAGCTGGAGAAATAACAACTAGTAGTGTAAACAGGGGAACTGTGCTTCAGCCCCCTGTATGTAAGCAGGAAAGGGAGTCAGTACAGGGAGGCTTGCAAATGCAGTGACCCATAATAAAAAGAGCAGTGCCTGGTTAGACGGATCAAGCTCCTAAAAGTAGAAAGGAGCTTTTGATAAATAGGTTGGCTGGCCTCATTTGAATCTTCACTTTTTAAATATACGTTTTTCTGTGGAGTCCTCAAGAATGTTGCTTAGAAACTGGTGATGAAATGTGACACTCAAGCTTTAAAAATAAATATTACAAACTATAACATTAGATGTTTTAAACCAAGTCTAAGCTTCCTAGGTCCTGATAGGGTTGCAGCCCCAAAATTCAGGCTATAGTTGAGATGCAGGGAAGTTCTGATGCCTGGATGTTATTGCTGGCCTGTGCTCAAGCTGACCTTGACTTCAGCACCTCTGCTTGTCCAGTTTAGAGAGCTTCCTGGTGAGAGGAAGGCTCTCACATAGGCCCGTTTCTTGTTCTACATCTGGTTGACATCTGGGATGGAAACATCAGCCGGGGAGAACAAAATATCTTCTGGACAGGACTGACACCAGTTCTACACCAAATTGGCTGATGCAACTGATGTTATGGTCACTAAGATGAAAGTGTTATTTAGAGAGCAAATGAATACAAAGATTGCCATCTCCCGGCCTTGCAATTGGTGTTACCCAGCCACAGGCTGGGGGAGTGGTAAAGTCACTGCAGCATGCTGCAACTGGTCTCTCGATGATATAGCTGCTGAGGTGAAGTGTTCAGAAAACCACAGGAGCAGTCTCAGAATAGTTACAGGCAGACAGACAATCACAGGAACAGTTCTTGAGATTATAAGGAAAATGAGGCTTAAATTGGCTTAAATTGTCAGTGGGTGAGGCCAGCATCCCTCTGTTACAGTGGTATAATCCTGCTGGGAAGCTGTGCTACAGGCAGCTCATCGTGCTGATGTTGAAGACTGTCCCATGAAGTGCAGTTAGTTACAGCTCCCAAGTCACATGCCTGCACAGCTAAATGAATTTGGCCGCAGCAGTGAAGTCACCAGCTGCAAGGGCTTGGATCCCCATCTCAATTTCACACCTCTGTAGCAGCGGGCTTTATGCTAGCACAGGTCTGAACACTGATCCATGCCACGTCCTTTCTCTAATGTGCTTTCTTTGTCCTTCTCCCTTTGTCTGGGGGACTGCCAGCTGATGTTGAGCTTTTCTGAATAAGAGGGGAAATTGACTTGTGGCTTTTGCAGCCCCACTTTGTAGTACAAAGCAGATTCAAGCAGGATAGATGCTGGTGCTTGTGCAACTTCTCTCTGCACCAATCCTCGGTTTCTTAATGCAGAGCTCCCAGGTCAGATCTCTTTGACAGCTGTTTTGCCCAAATACAATCACTTACAGCTTTGCACACTTGGAATAAGATCAAGTAGAAATTGTCCTGCAATACAATCAGCTCATTCACTTACCAGGGAAGACTCAGCTCCCCTCTCCACTGGTAGAGGAACTTCAATGAAGTTCTGCCAGAAAACAGAGCCCACTAATTCAGGAAGGATTGTTCCTTATGTATTTGTGGGACTCATTATCTATCCTAAAATATCCTGCCTTACCAATTTTTTCACATATCCTTTAATTTAAATTTTAAACATGTTGGTTTGTTTGTTTGGTTTTTTTTTAAAGACTTGTTTTGATTATGAAATTAAAGGGGTAGAAATGGAGGAATATAATGTTTAAAAAACAGACTGTGCCACAGTTCATCTGTAGAAGAGTCTTCCAAAACAGGACTGTGCACAGTGATTACTCTCAGAGACTACACATCAGAATGCCTTAGGGATGAATGTAAAAAAATTACCAGTTATGTGACTGCACACATTCTTGAGTAACATTCATTGGTAGTCAATGGAGAAGATTCAAATTCTCTGATGATTTTAAATCAGAAAAGCAATTAAGCATATGCTGAAGTACCACCTCACTTTGCTGCTTGCATGGCTCAGTGGAGTGAAGGCAAGGCAAGGCAAAAGGTTGAGGTAGAATGAGAATTTAACATTTATGTCCAGTTACTTCAGGTGAGACTGAAGACAGTTCAAGCCTGAAAATGACAGCAGGAAATATCATGTGCAGATAATGTACCACTGTTCTTTTCAGTCTGTTTATGCTCATATGCAAGCATTAATGGCCCTTGTCTTTATTTATAAGTTATCAGGTACATCATGACATTTAATCCTCAGTGGAGCCACTCTTTTCTCTTTCCTTCATCTAAACAGGCACTCCTGTGTCTCACTCAGTGGCAACTTTTGGCTCTCCCTCTGGTCTGAACCAGATCTTCTCTGCTAGACATTTTTGGAATCTTTCCTTGATGGATGGCAGAGGAGGGGGCATCCACTGCAGGGGGTGCTCTGTCAGGTGCTCCACAGGCCGCGTGGCTGTAGGTGGAATCATAAAACTGGGGAAAAGAAGTACAAGTAGTTGGAAACTCAGGGCTCTTTAGTTCTTTTCTTGAAGTAGTTTTCAGCAGCAGTGTCTACTACCCAATGTCCACTGGGAGAAAGAGAAGGGGACAAGTGTTAAACTCAAGTATTTAGAAAATCAAGTCAAAAGCTATCTCATTTAAAGTGAGATAAAGATCCATGTCCTCCTTCCAGAGGTTTCATTTGCTTCGGGAAGGCCCATGCCAGCCTCCTGTATACTCTCTTTGGCTGGTGAATACAGTTATTCCCGTTTCCTTACAGAATTTTTTTTCCCTTGTGTGGCTCTGTAGGGGCAGAACCTACTCACCTGGGAGAGGAGGAGAACGGCTAATCTGGTTAGTATCATAATCCTGTGACCTCTCTGTGCTACTTCTGGAGATAATTCATGAGAAGATGGCGAGGGGTCAGCAGCTGCCAATAGAACAATGCTGACTACTCTGGTGCTTTCAGCTGATAACACAGGAAGAGGGTGAAAAATAGTGTGAGAAGTCCTGACATTGACCCAAAGGTTGGGAATTAGGAGTTCTCTTGGCTGTTTTTTTAAGGTCTCTGACACAATCTCAGCTCAGGTTAGAACTGAACCCTGGTGTCATGTGCATAGATTCCCACCAGGCCATAACAGTACAGTTGAATCCTAATGGTTTCTGCAGCAGAAAAAAGCAAAGAATAAAAAAGACTCGTGGTCCCTGATAGAGTGTCTCACATTGAGGAGATGTACATATGCATCTCTTTCCTGATTGGTAATGCTAGTACTACTTTTTAAACAAACAATAATAGGAAATCTGGGTTTTTTTTATGTTATTGATAAAGTTACTTCACAGGCAGTAAATTCACATAAACAGAATTGGTGTAGAAGGAATTAAGATATACAGCGGAGGTAGGGAGTGGTCTCTGCCAGGCACAATCAGTGTCAGTATTTTCATTCAAGATAAAATACTTTTAAAGGGTGGAAGAACTTAAGCACATAAATTCCACAGCTCAATTTTGCACTGCAGGGTAAGAGACATTTTTCACAGTTATTGACAAAGGACATTCCAGCAACTAGTGAGATCTGGATTTCATTACGTATTTTGAGCTACAGTGCAAAAGTACTATCTGCCAGAAAAAATGTGGTCGAAGCATGTTTTATTAATATATTGCTGCTGTTCTTGGATTATACCCCTGTAGAGGCTCACATCTGAAATGACACATCTGATAGTCTATATATTAGATAGCATTTCAAGGTTCATTTTTTGGATGGGTTTCCCTTTACAATGTACAGAGGCCATGTATATTCCTATTTTTAAGCACTCAGAGACAAACCCTCACTGCCATTCTCTGAAAGACCATAGGCATGGGCTGTTCATGGAGCACATTACTGCTAGAAGCACCAGTATACCTACAGTACAGCTAGTTCTTACCACTGAGTTTGGTACCTCTGTACCTATTTTATGACTTTCTAGTCCAGGCAGCTGCTGTCTAAATACACGGAAGAAAGCAGTTCAGTGCTGCCAACATTTCTGTCCAATGAATGGACTGAGTCACCGGAAATGTCAGGAGGCCCAGGAAGACCTGGAAGACTGTCACCTCAGTGTCACCTCACCTTAGAGAGTTATGTTAATGATAAAAACTCCCTGACAATTCACTGTCTCCAAAAATAACAAAAAAGAGAGGGAAATCTGTATAACAGATTTCTTCAGAGAAATACACAGTAAGGACTGATCTTTCTATTGCTGGCTTTGCTTTCTAATCTTAATGTTAAAGGCAGCCTTGTATGGGAAGCCACATGTGCTCCTGATATATGGAACACAGCTGCCTTGAAACCAACGGCAAGGTTCTTGTGTTCATTGAAGACTCTTGGATTTTGCTTGTATTTATAGGATACAGTTAAGCTGAAAAGTTAAGAGAGACCACAACCTTCCAAAAATTAAAGAGGAGAGAGAAAGAAATGAGAAAGCAAATATGCAGTGAAAGAGATCCCAGGTGAAATAATTGGTCCAAGTTTTCATGTCTGGATGTTGTTATTTTTTCCATAACTACTCTAACAAACTCCTGCTTCCACCAAGGGGAGGTGACCTGGGATTTTTCCAGTAGCAATGGAAATTTAACACACAAATGAACGGAATTGTTAAAGCTTTTTTACTCATGTATGTCAGTACTGGGAGATTCAAGATATAGCAGACATCATTTAGTCAAAAGCAAAATTTGTGAGTGTATTTGTGTGTTGATACCCTCAAAATTGAGACCAAGGAAGTGAAAACCTCCGTCTACCAAGAAGAGATGGTCTTAAGTACCAAATAATGCACAGTAATGCAGGCATGGGTAAAACATGATTTAGATATCTTATTTCATTCTGTTATCTTTGAAAGTCACATTGTTGGAGAAAGGAAGTCTAATTTACACTGATACCACCTTCAGCTGACACAACACATCTGCTGCTGTTGGAAACGCCACTGTATTTGGAGCTCCAGTTTTCTTCAGTGTCCTTTTTACAGAGGTGACTAACATTAAATGTTGCATGATACAGATGATTATACAGTAGCCAACTCACTTCACCTCCCATAATGAACAATTTTCCAATCTCCAGAAGCATAAGGGCACATATCCATGCTCTCCAAAACCATTTGGGATCTGTCTCATCTCTGCTGGATACAAAGGAGATGATCAGATACCAAGTTCATTTAATTCATTTTCCACAGACTTTCTTCTCTGATTTTCATTGTGTCACTAGGATTATAGTTTCTAACCCTTTCAGAGGAAAAAAAACCCACCAAAAAACAAACAGAGAAAGCTACCCAGTCCTATACTTGTCTGGTGCTAAAACTGTGGCCAGCACTCTGAGCTTATTTGTCCTTAATCTCATCCTTGGAAATATACTACTACATCTGAAAAAACCTTATTCTTGTTAACTGCTATGAATTCCTGTAAGGAGTTTTTGGTTCCATCCATGGTAGCTATTAGTAGCCTGGCTGTGGCCATGATTCTTTTGTACCTGCAATCTAAAGCCCAGGACATGAAGAAAATCTCCTCTTCGGGAAGATTATAATCTCTCTTGAGACAAGGTGGAGAGATGGATGCAGGGCTCAAGGGACAATGGGAGTATGGAGGAAGGAGTGCCAGGCCGTTGTGGTAGGGCACCAGTGGCCAAAGTTATGTCAATTAACTCAGTGGCAGTGTCGTGGTGGCGTTTTAGCTAAGAAGATATTTTAGGAATTTTTAAGGAACAACATGAAGGAGAGGACTGAACACTATTTTTCCCAAATGTAAGTGGCAAAATGTGACTTTATGCATCAACATCAAGAAGCAAAAGGAGCCCAGTACAGAACTAACCTTTCATTACTTAGTTCATTTAAGGCAAGATATCAAGTTTTTGTGTTAGAGAAATATTTCTTTATTGCTGTACTGGTAGCCAAAAATGTCTGACATCTGCATGACTAACATCTGCATGCCATCATGCACAGCCAGATGGTGGGCTATAAAATGTCAAGAAATTTTGGTAATGGAAAGATCAGCAGCAGACTGAAACACACACCAGAACTATTTATAGAGGGAGAGATTTCATTTTCTTAGAGAAGAACAGCACAAGTGATTGAAAGACTGAGAGACTGACTTATGAGGAGGTAGTGAAAAAAGTAGAAATGTTAAGCTTGGGCAAATGACCAGCCACCAGCCTGTGATATGAAGAATCAGAGAGCAGGAGATTTCTTACTGGGGAGCCTAGAGCAATGGGATCACTGGTCAAAGACAAGTCCAGGGTGAAGCTTTGGAGGCTAAGGAGGAGTTGTATTAAAACTTTGCAAGTAATTTTCCAAGGGAGATAGCAAGAACTTGTTGTGAGTCACGTAAATCTGAGCTGGCCAGAGCACTAGAGGATCCCTTGTTGGCAGGGGATTAAGTCCCAGATGACTGTATTGGCCTTTTGTGTCTGCTCAATCTCAATCTGACATTCCAGTCCTGGAGAGTGTTGGGTACATACACACATCCCATGCGGAAAGAAGAAGGAAAATAGGAAGTGCCCACCCAAGCTACAGGTGTGACTTGACCTTTTGTAAACATGAGCCTGTTGACTCTGCAGAACAGGCACAGTTCTTGACAAGGGAACTGGGCTGTACCAGGCTCACACATCATCAGCAAACTCGTTAGCGAAACCATAAAGGCACAAGCAAATTGTTCTCCCTTTTAATATCTGCCAAATCTAATGCCTCCAGTACAGCTACACAGCTGTAACTGAGCACAGACTTGAGAGGCAAGTGACAGTGCAGTTGTAATTCGGAGGTACATTCTGCTGTCAGCCCTGGTTCAGGTGAAGTGGGAGACAGGATACTGACTTGATTTCCAAAGCTCCCAATGGAGTGGCAAGCTAACTCCTAGCTTTTATTTTTCAAATTGTTAGGGTTCCATGAGCTAATCTTAAGTATTTTTGACATATGACCTCCCCATATAATTTTTGGAAAATCAGCTACACCACAAGCTTTAAGGGAAGGCCGTGACTGAACTGGCCACTTGACATTAGAAATGTGCCTGACAAATTTTCCAAGTTATGGCCATATTCAGCATGGAAATAGCCCCAGCTTTGCTACTGTCCCTGGTTTCAGCAGATTAGCTTGGTATGAGTGAGTGTGGGGCTACATTTGCAGGAGCAGCGTGTAGGGTAGAGAAAGAAAATTGGTGATTTCTATGTGTTGTTTCTTTCATGTGTGAGTTAAATATGCATAAAAGAGATAGGAGCTGGTACCCAAGCCTTTTTGAGTTACCAGGTAGACATGAAGAGGTTCTCTGGGGCGTTGCACCGTCACACAGCAGCCTATTACACCATCTTCCCAGCCCTGTAGTTTGCCACTAAACTGTACCATAACTGTTTTGCAACGCCATCTAGCGCCACATGGGGATCCTCGGAGCACTCGGGATACTGCTTTTCTATGATTTTATTGATTTTATAGTTGAACAGCCATTGACTTTGCAAGAAGAAGAAATGTTTGCATTTAACAGCAGTGACAATTAAACCAACAGATAAGAGAGGAGCATTTGATCCATAGAATTTGAGCTGTTAGTTTCTTCTAAACAGAAAAAAATTGTGTACTGAAGCAATAACCAGTTCCCAGGCAGTACTCAGAGTCCCACCCCAGCTTCAAGTCGTGGTGTGAGGTTTCATGATACACGAATGTCCCTTTGCTTTTAATGTCAATATAAAAAACCACTTCCACTTATGTTCCATGGAAAAAGAGCCCCCAAACAAGCATAGTATGTAGAGAAGTTACTGATGAGTTCCCCACTCGATGAACCTGCTACATAGCAAGCTTCCAAGATTTATAAATCTCTGAGGAATGAGAGGGGAGAAGAGTGATACAGTCCAGTGAAACCAATAAGCTCCTTCTATAATCTTTAGCTGTCTAGAAAACCACAAACTATTTTTTCTCCTACTTTTTAAAACTTTAAAATTTTGGTAAGTGTTGGATTGTTGCTGGATTTTTTTGGAACTGGTATTTTTTTCCTCAACTTATTAAAAAAAAGGATTAATGAAAACCTTATGCTTGAAAAATGTAGTAATTTGGAGGAATGATGAAGCCCTTCTTATCCTGTAACAAGTTTGTAACTGAATTCTCCACCTTTGTAATGGTGGTTCTTACTCTGGTTCTCCATTTGCCATTCTTGGACAGGACATAACAAGAAGTTACTCTGCTAAATTCTTCCCATCCCATCCCTTTTGAAGGGTTCTGGCTGTTTCACAGCAGGAACGTTTGGTGGTGTGTTATTTGCATTAAACAGAAAGTTTTGGAACAATCCTTTAATCCAAACCAGACATCTCTTCCCTCATCCTTCCCTCTAGCTGACTCTCTAGCCAGAGGGCTGCGTGATTAAGGGATACACTCTTCTCTTCTCTCATCAGCACCCCAAACTCACTTGTAGGGGGAAAAATGGTACTCAAAACTTTCTATTCCGTGTGTATGTGGGGAAAAAATGACGACACTCTGCCCAGGGGAATTCTCCATCATGTGTGCTGAATGCTGGGTGCCCTCTAGAAGGCAGCCTGTAGTTTGAGCAGAAGCTGTGAGGGTGCGTGCGATGCAGTGAGAACCAGAAGCCGCGTTTGTGTGACAAACCTGTTTTACTCATAAAATCTCTGCCCACAGATCCACGTCTGTAGGAGGTAAGTTCCCTTTCTGTTATTCCAGGAAGCAAGTGTAATAACACACTATGTAACAGGTCAGAAATACATGTGTCTAGGCATTGCTAAGTGTTTTTATTAGAATCAAGTGAGACAATGCTGAACAATACTGTGGTGCCTTCATTTAGTACATTCACTGACCCATCTCAGGCCAGTGTTTTTATGTGGCTCTGTACAGACTCATATAAATACAAGCCTCAGTCCCTGTCGCGCCATTCACAAAGGAGATATTATGGCAGTGCTGTGGGTTTTTTCCTGTTTCACACATTGTGGCCTATCTTGGAGGATAATGTTGTCTATATCTATTATTTCCTATTTGAGTTCCTAAACTGGGAGCTGGCATTTAGCAATATGTAAGCCTCTGCAAGGCACTTTTGAAATACAGCCTTTGCCTCATGACAGCCTTTCTGTCAGCCACAGTCTGCAAATACAGAAACAAAAATTGTAAGAAATTCAGTGGTTTTCTCTGTCACTCCTTCTATTTAGAATAGACTTCAAGAGTGTTAGCTCCTACTCCCTTTTAGCCTGCACAGGACATGGACTCAGACCTACTGTTCTTGAAATTGGGTTTATCTCTCATCAGCACTTCTAGTCAATAAAACTGTGCAGAAGCAGAGGAAAAGTACATGAACAAATATGTAGATTATCCTTCATTCTTATGTAGCTCTTGAAGAGCTTCCTAAGGATATGACACAAGTTCCATAGTTTCAGTTTGGAAATGCATGGCCTATAAATGTCCTGTTAAAGCAGCCAGTCTTAAGAAAATGCATATTTTTAACTCTGGAATGTATGATTCATTTTTTTAAAAGATATTTTTTTTGTTGCTGCTACTAGTGGGCCTCTCTTCACCTTCTCTGTGTATTTCTGCCTTTTCTGTCCTTAGTGACAAAAGACAAGATTCCCATTAAAGCAGCTTTTCCATCCCATAAAATGCTACAGTGTTAGCTGTGGGTTTGTTGAAACACCCCGAAGTGTCCTGCTCCCATTTACTGAGTGTGTTGCATGGATAGCAATGACTATGCAGCCCTGATATCAAGGAAGGGTTTTGCAGTTTAGCAAGCCTGGCAGGCAGCTGTGCTTATAAAAGGAAACCCAAAAAGGATGGAGATCCAAAATCACACTAGGAGGGCAGAAGGCTGAGCACAGGGCAGGCTTCAAAGCTAGGCAGCAACTTCTAGGCTCACCCAGGCCAAGTGGACTGAGAGAGCATGGCCTTTCCTACCACAGCATAAACACACTGGCTGTTGGACTGGTAGCTGATGGCAGGATGGAGGCTATAAATTGCAACTCACCACTAAACTCTCCTTTCTCAGCACCTTCCCTTGTACCCTGATCATGGCTGGGAAGCTTTTTCCTTTGGTTTTAAAAGTAGTTCTATAAGCCCTACTGTCCTAACTCTTCACACATGCCACTATTTCTGAATGTGTTGTCACCTCTCCCTTTCTTCCATAGGATATGACCCTTCTCCCTTTCTCTCCTGCTCCCCTGGCTGGGAGATTGGAGTTAAAACTGTTTATGAATTACTTGCTTATGATTGCTGCTCTTTGCCCATTTCATTTCCACTTTGGCAGTAGTCAGATCTTAAATCATTGTCTGCAGCACCCAATGTCAGTATGAAAAATCTGAGATGGCAATGACAGTCCTGGATGTGAGAGATTGACCCTTCAAGGTCAGAATTTGAGTTCCAGCTCAGTTAGAAAATTAGAAGTTGTGATGAGGAAGAGGAGAAGGAGCGCATTGGAGAGCTGGCCTAAGAAACTGACTTCAGAAAGGCCTGAAATTTGTTTGGACCAGGTCTTGGACCTTGGGGGCTGCCTTGATCTTCATGGAAGTTTTATAGGTCCAGAGAAGGATTAGAGTCAAGGATGAGGACATGGACTGCGTACTGCACTATGTGAGCTCCAGATGGAAGTGAAGAAGATACACACACAGCCTTCCTCCTGAGCTCAGACATCCCAGGTGTCTTCCTGCAGAGCAGGTGTAATGTGCTGCATTGCTGGTGTCCTCTGTACAGCAACAGCTTGTATTTTCCTTGGTTTCTGTACCTTGTGAAGATGGTGGTGTGAGGGAACCTATTACCCCAGGGAATGCTGAAATACCTGTAAGATACTGGGATGAGTGCTGTCAATGTCTATAAAGCTCTGTGGTCCCACATGGCTTGAGAGGAGAGAATTTTGTTTTGTCCTCAAAATCAGAGCAGGGATAAGGAATTTGTAAGGTACATTATATTACAATATGCAGCCTTGGTGGCCACAGATGCATTTTCAGACATAGTGATTCTCTAATTAAAGGGAAGGTGGTTTGAGGATTATGTGATTCCAGCTTTTGTGAAAGACTGTGAGAGAACAAAGCTAACCATTAAAAAAATCACCAAAATGCCAACATGAGCAGAATTGTTCAGGGGAGGGAGAAAAAATATTAGTAGATATCTGAGTAGATGTTTGTGATCAGCCACTGCACTGGTTCAAGCTGAAGGAAGGGAGAAGGAAATGGAAAGTCTGTAAGGAATAGCCCTACATTTCTTGAAATATGGGCTATTGCAGCCTGTAAACAGTGAGGTAAACTGAGGATCTTCACTGAGTGAACATTACTGATGATGGGAAATACAGCTACTTGTTTTACCAGGAACAAAAGAAGTGAAAGCCCTCTGTGATGTTTTCATTGGGCTAAAATTGCCTTTGTCAGAATATTTGCAGGTGCCAGTTAGGACAAATGCTTACAGACATCATCCACCTCCAGTGCTCCTCTGTCAGTTAAACCAGGTGCTAGAGGGATTCCCAAGCATTAATATGATTGTTTATAAAGAGACTGTAAGAGGCAAATGGGAAGGCTGCAGAATACCAGTAACCGATAATCCAAGAAGATTCTGTGGCTCCTCTTTGAAGGAACATTTTGAGAGCTTCTCCTCTTTGGAGGAACCACTAAAGATACCTATTCACAGCCCAAAACTCCTAGTTTGGGACAGTAGAAATTAGCTCCTTGAGTGATGGAAGTGGGAATGAGCAAGAAGAGAGGAGCTTCTCATTTGCATTGTGCACTGTCCAATTGAACTAGCTAGCTGAAACAACTCAGACATATCTGAGAACCTCTTTCATTTTACTTGTTCTTTTCAGAACAAGGGTGAGTTATGGAGGAAATGGAACCATCTGTTGAATCATGACATCTGATAGAAAATCCAGAAATCCAGCCTTTTTCGTGGTTTACTACCTAGGTAAAAATTTATTTATATGAAATGCTGGATTGCTTTGCGAACTACTCCAGCAGGCCAAGCCAAGTTGGTCTTCCAGCACCATGAATTTATGTCCTTGCTGTGGCTTCCAGCCAGCATCCTCTCCACTGAACTGTATTTACATTAGCTCTGTAAAACATTACTTCATTCAAGTGCCTGAAGTGAAGCACTCACTCCGTGCACTTTGCCCTTCACTGTTGCCAGCTGGTGAGAGGGTAGCTGTTTGCCTTTCCCAGCTGGGCCCTACCATTCTGGATGTAATGAGAATTAAAGCCACGGATTCACTGGAGCTGCTCAGCTTCCAGTTTTGAATTAAGTTGTCTTCACTAACATAAAAGCAAAATATTGGACAATTAATTTCTTCAACTAAGACTGAAAGATAAATCCTTTGTTTGAAAAATAAATGCCTTCAGCAGGCATTGCCTTTGGCATCAGATCTTGCCATCCTTCAGTCCATATACTGGTACACTAATCTGGTTGATGGTTCACTGCATTTCAGTGTGTTATTTTCTTCTGTAACTTTCAAAGCTCTTGACAAAGTGGAAGGGTTTTCATTTTATGGAAGGCAGAAATGGAGGGAGGAAGAGGCAGATTGTATTGTCTAACCTGATATAGATCCTCATGTGAAGCATCTTGAGTTTGATGGATCAATGGGATGGTTCCAATGTCTCTTACTGACAGAACTAAGACAACTTCTGTGGGAATGAAAGATAAAGGAGATTTGACTCTCTTTGGTGTGCTCTGGTGCATAAACATTCATAATGGAATTTAAGTCATAAGTCCTTCTACATGTTTTAAAAGGGCTTGCTGGTGGCCAAGATTTGCTCTCTTTGTTTCAAGAGAAGATTTGACTTAGAATTTTTCATTTTAAAATTTGTCAAATAGTTTGGAAGTGGGATTTCTCAGGGAAGTGTCCATGTTTTGGAACATGTAACTATTTCAGTGTTAATATGCAGACTGGGGTATAGCAAAACTTTTCTGGTCTAAAACACAGATCTGCATGTCAGGAGACTTCATTTCACTTTCTGGATTAGTGCTCCTTCCTTTGAAAAGGACAATAGCACTTAACATTCAACACCAGGGTGTCAGGGCTGTGTGAAGTGCCTCAAGATGCTTGGATACAAGGTTTGAAGGAGCTAGTAAATACTGCTATGTCTCTTAGTATTATTGTTCCAATTTTATTCCTTCCTCATTCTTAACTTGTTCAGATTTTATCTTCAGTCTGTGAAACCACAAACAAAGAATAAGGAAATGTTTTCTTGGTTTTGTGGGAGGCAAGCAAAGGAAATATGTTGTAGGGCTGTAAATATGGTCAGCAATGAGAACTACTGGCACAGCCTTCTTCCCTAGGGGTGAAAAAATCCTCAAGCAAACAAAAGTAAATTTCTCCATTACTGCTATGGTACCTTCCAGTGGAGCATTGATATTCATCAGGGCATCTGTGCAGCACCTCCAGGCTTTGAAAAAAAATTTAGATAAATAAAAAAAAAATTGTTTGTTTAAATTTGCTATACAGGTGTTTGCACCTTCGTGGGAAGAAACCATTTCCACAAGCCAAAACCACTGTAGAACTGCAGTTTTCCTGGAAGTACCTCATCTCTCCCTCCTGGGCATACAGGCAACTGCTGCCCTCTCTCATATCCAGTTTCCCAGTGCTGTGAGCCTGGTATCTCTCTAAAGCAGGTGTCTCTTTCTGAATCTTAAATGTACCAGCTCTCCCACACCCTGGCCAAAAATACATCCTGCCTTCCATGTTAACTGATACACCCCTGGAAGGATTCTCTCGGAAAAGGTGCAGGTGACACTAGTGAAAATGCATTTAAACTTGCCTGGGAACTTGGTCTTATTTCTAATGAAGGAAGTATTGACTACTTTTGTCTATGGGGTCATGGCTGGTTGGCAATGATGGAATTTAAAACACTCTGGAAGCCCACTTTGGACCTGTCAAAGAGCACTGTGAGCACTTCTGTTTGTTTATTCTCCCCTCCCTTCTCTTTGGTGTAGATTAGAGGTAAAATTCCCCAGAGAGTGGATTCCTCATTAAGATTTCCGATACCTCCCAGTCTGCAGAGGCTGGGATTACCACATGAAGGGCATCCTGCTATTTTTGCCTCTGGTCCAGGCGCTTTGAAGGGACCCTGGAACACTTTACAATAGCACAGATTTATGAGCACTCTGCAGCCTGCCAGAGACTTTCTGAGATATTCCTGTAAACTAATTATGGGAAACTGCCCCAGGCTTCTGTCATTAAAAATACATTCTTAGCATTTCATGAACAAAGCTTAGTTTCCTCCTTCTGTTCCTATAGGATATGATCTGTTTCCTGACAGATGTTTATTCTAAAACATCAAGTGATTGTTGCTGAGGAAAGTAAGTGAAAAATAGCATGTCACCTATGATGAGTCACAATGTGAATCCTGAAATCCCAGCGTGATCTTAACTTCTCCAGTGCCCAAGGAAATTGCTTTTTAAGATTTTTAGCTTGTTTAAACTCATCTAATTAGAGGCTGGGCACTTGGAGTTCTGTAGTTTGTCGTCAAGCCTTGCTTTTCAACACTGTCTTAGCATGGCTTCTGACCAAAAGCCATTACCCACCCACTGGCTACTTGGGCACCTGAACAAAATGAGTTGATCCATCCAACTGCTTGCGCTGGCTCTTAGATGGTACCACGCGGGGTGCCAGGAAAGGCAGACAGATACAGCACAAACAAGAGTGGCTGCTGGCAGGAGTGGAGCGCTGGCTCACGAGGGCGGGTGACACAGGGAGTTTTGGCTGGATGGCGTGTGCGATCCCAGCGCTGGAGCACATGGACCATGTGTGCCTGCACCCAGATGTGCATGTTCTCCATGTGCTCATCAGAAACACTGCCTGTGGAGATGCTTGTTCCCTGCATAGGCAAGAGCACAGGGGCAAGGTGGAATAGAGACACCAAATTCAGGTCATCCCTGTGGAGAAGACTAGGGCACCTTCTGGTTCAGACAGGTGGTGAGGTTATCACCACTTACGTGATTATCTCAGGCCAACTGAGCTGCTAGAACAGGGTATGCCTCAGATTGCCTTGCCTGTAATTACTGTATCATTAATTACTTTCATTACCTCAGTGAAAGACCTGACATGTGTCAAGTCATTCACCTGAGCTATAACTTAAACTTGCATTTTTGCCAGTGAGCAGGGTACTTGTGAGCACTTCAGCTTGTTGCTGCTGTTGTGTGTGGATGGTATCAACTGGTGTCCTAATTCCTGTTAAGACCTGAACTCCTGTGAGTGTTTTAGATGCAATCTGCATGTGCACAGTGCTCACACAGATCTTGATTTTAAAGGAGATGAAAAGTCCAGGGTGGAGTTCTTCCCAAGGCTTTCAGCTGGTGTATAGGTCAAGCACCAGATGATCTGTTACAGCACAAGGCTTTGAACTGATCCCTGAAATTCTACAGCCATGTTCCTGCTATAAGGTTTTGAGCTGCCAAGTAAAGTGCACTGGGAAAAATAATATGCAGAAGGACGTCCATATTTTCCATCTGTGAATTCTTAAGACCAAAGATTCCAGAAGAACAGATATATCTGTTTTGGGATAGCATTATTACTGAAGTTATGATTCAAATTAGCCCCCTGAAGTTCTGATTTAAATTAGCCCTCTCTTCACCTCCCCCTTTATTTTTTAGTGTGGGGTTGGTTTTTTTTTTTGGTTGGTTTGTTCATTTTTATTGGTTTTGGGTGGTTTTTTTGTGGGTGTGAGGTTTGGTTTTGTTTTTTATTTTTAATCTCTTACAAGGTATCTAGGTTAGTAATGCAGGCTGACCACAACAGGATGTTTACAATGCAGTCTTCTGCTGTGCAGATAATTTTTCCCCCTGCAAGTGGTGGATCTGGAATTGTTCCTCAGAATGAGATAGAAGCAGGAAGAGAATCTGAAGATCACCCTCCTCCCCCTGCCACACATGCACAGAAGAGGAAATACTGAGAAGGTTTTCTGTAGGGAGAAGATTTTAGGGGTCAGAAGGCCTCTTACAAATGCTGCTGGAGACAACAGGAGCTGCAGAGGAGTCAGTGAGGAAAACGGTATTAAGAGATGAGGTGAAGGGACATGCAGGAAAGTGCTGTTACATGTCTAGACCAGCTGAGGTGGGTTAGAGAGGAATTGCAGGGTTCTCTTCCTGTATCTCATCCCGTGAAGAGGTGTGCAGGCAGGGAGAGTCCCTTGCTAACATGGACGGTGATTAACTCATTTCCATTAGCTGAAGCTCTGTCTCTTGACCTGATAGCTTTCTACTCATTCTTGACAGTGCGGTAAATTATTTTTAAAAATGGGGGATCAGAGGAACAGGCTGTGAGCCCCTGGGAATGCTGGAGAAGCAGCACAGCACAACCTCCAGTTTGAAGTGGCTATAGGTGAGGCAGTAATTGAAGTGTACAGGGTGGGGAATGATTTGGGCAAGCAAAGAATTGGTGGACTTAGCTGTCTGTTTATGCATATGACTCTTCTGATTATTTTTCCTTTCCTCAGCAGCATAGTTTAGATCTAAGCCTTTTCTAGACAACCTTAAATTTCCCCTTCCTTATTTCCCATAGTAAAGGTTAAAAAAAAAATCAAATGGTAAACAAATTGCAGGCTCAAACTTTCCTGTAGGACTTAGAGTAAAAATTCCCTCCCTTCCCTCCCAGCTCAATTTCTCACACTCTTTCAGCCTGTTTTGGAAAGATTCTCAGTCATTCCTCCTGAAAGCTGATTTTGATAGATGGATCCAGCAAGGGAGACAGTGAATTTCCACAGAAGAATGGGGCAGAGGTGTGTGCATCCCATGATTCTTCTGGAAGGGGAAAATGAGGGAGGTGGGGTAGGTTGCTTTGCAGCTGAGATCTACCACAGTGTGACACATTGCCAAACAAAAATCTCAGCTCAGAACCCAGAACAAAGGGATTTGGATGGCCCTTGGAATGGCTGATAAACATGCTGCAGGGGCTTCATTCTGCTACAAGGCTTTTAATTAACCCTACCTTCCAAACCCATCACCTGCCTTGTGCTCCAGAGCCAGCAGACACCAGCCAGAAAGGCATTTCCACCACATTGCTTTGCACAACATGGGCAGCATGGACATGCTTTTCTGCTATACCCTTGCTTCACAGGGTGTCTGTGTGTCTGTGATCTGACACCATCATGCTCCTGCTTCAGCAGCAGGAGACAAATCATTTTAGTGCCACTAAAGCTCATGAACCACAGGCTCCTCCACTCCAGCTTTCCCATTGATATGGCACTGACTGCTATCCAGACACAGGGGAAGAGCTGTCTCATTAATGACTATTTTGTGAAAGCATGAGTTGATACAGCCCTGCCTGTTTCAGCTTCTTTCATCTACTTCCACTCCAGAAGAAACCAAAGGTAGAAGCAATATATTTGTTCTCACCTAATCAATGTCTGGCAATATGGAATAACTCCTACTATAATGCTGATGTTTATTTTGTTGTATTTCTTACAATGTAAGTGCTCTCCCTTCCTTTCAAGTCTATTCCACACCCTGACAGAATTCCTTATTTTATGTCAGTAAGAAAGAGTCACTTCTGGAGCTAAAAGAGTGATAAGAGGCTTTGAGAACATGAACTAGGAGTAACAGCTGAGAGAGCCAGTTTTGTTTAGTCTAGGAAAAAGAACATGGCAGGAGCAGAGGTGGGAAATGTGATAGTGTTTGGACATTTTCAGGGGTGTTACACTGATCAATTCAACAGGTCAAGATGGGGTAAAGCAAGGAGAAATCAGCCTAAGTTCAGCAAAGAAGACTTACAGTAGATATTTAAGAAAGGTAGAAAAAACCCCCCAAAATCTTTCTATCTGTAAGGATAGTTAAGAAATGGCTGTCTAGGGACATGAACCTCTTACAAGGCTCATGAGAAGGCTGGATAGGTGAAAAATGAAGAAATAGGATCCCAAAATTTCACGGCATTTCCACAATAATTTTTGTGGATCACCACCAATTCAAATCCTATTTAGTTTTGACTAGTTTCAGCTGCTTGTAATCACCTGTATTTTCATTTTCCCTCCCTGCCTTCCCTCCTCCCCACATTTAGGTGTTTTCCTGTATCCTGTATTCTTCTTGAGCAACATCATATTGCCAGATGAAAACACTGAGTGATTTTAGTGTTTCTGTATTTTCTGTACATCAGATTTCAACACTGTTATTGTAGAGTAGCTCAGCATTTAGCTGTTGTTTTGTATGGCTTCTAGCATAGCAAGATTTTTGTCCTATCTGCCACTGTAACCCCAAATGATCACAGAATCATAGAATACGCTGAGTTTTAAGTGGCGCACAAGGATCATCAAAGGTCAGTTCCTGGCCCTGCACAGGACCATCCACAAGTCACACCATGTGCTTGAGTGTTGTCCAAACACTTCTTGAACTCTGTCAGGTTTGGTGCTGTAACCCCTTCCCTGGGGAGCCTGTTCCAGTGCCCAACAATCCTCTGAGTGAAGAACCTTTTTCTAACACCCAACCTAAATCTCCCCTGACACAACTTCAGGCCATTCCCTTGGGTCCTGTCGCTGGTCACAAGAGAGAAAAGATCAATGCCTCCCCATCCTCTTCCCCTTACAAGGAAGTTCTAGACTGTGATGAGGTCTCCCCCCAGTCTCCTCTTATCCAGGCTGAACAGACCAAATGTCCTCAGCCTCTCCTCACACGTCTGCCCCTCAAGGCCCTGCACCATCTTCATAGCCATTTGCACACACTCTAATAGATTTGTATTTTTCTTACGTTGTGGTGCCCAAAACTGCAAACGAGACTCAAGGTGAGGCTGCCCCAGTGTAGAGCAGAGTGGGAGAATGTTACAGGAGAAATAATATATACATAATAACAATAATTATCATTATTATCGCTCTTCTACAAATAACTCAGTTCTATCTTTGGCTGCAGATAAGCATTAAAGAAAGCCAGGGATGTTTGTTGTGTTGAGCTGGATGAAATATTACCTCTTGGCTCTGGCAGGAAAACTGCAATGTGGAAGGTACAGTATGTTTCAGTTGAAAGGTCCGTGACTGATTATGTAAAACTGCATGAGAAACACATTTGGTGTTTTATAAGTATTCACCAGGGAGCAGCAGGTCAGCAGTAAGATCTCATGCTTTGGAAGGATACAGTGTGCTACATGCATTTTTGAGCTAGTGTAACCAGTTGTTTTGAAAGGAATCCACTGAAGACATGTGATGCAACCAGGCCTCAGTGAGGCAGAACCAGCACTGTAAGTTTGTATGTGATCAGCCCCTGACCCTGAACAATGCAGATTGGAGGCAAAAGGAGAAGTGAGGGTTAAGTCATATGTCCTGCTTAGCTACTCAGTGTCTGAGCAAACAACAATCATCCTGTGCTTGACTTTGCAGAGGCGTTACTGTTCCTAATGAGGAAGAAGAGGCTTAGTTCCTCCTCTGTCTGTATAGGACCACACACTGCTTCTGCATTAACATCCAGACTTACAGCCCAAACAGCGTCATGTAGCACAGCAGAAAATGCAGCCAAGGTTTCCTGTGGGAAAGCTGGCAGCCCTCAGGAACCCTCTCCAGGTCCACCTTGCTCCCTGCCTGTAGCCAGGCAGCCAGCCCAGAGTCCCCCGACAGCCCCCCACTCCTTAGCCTAGGACTGTGACCCCCCCATCACCCTGGGCACTGACTGTCCTGGGGCTGCAGCCCTTGTGGGAGCACTGTAGCTCAGCAGGAACTGGGACAATCCCTTCAGGGGAGCAGGGTCTGGCTGGGGAGTGTGTGCTGAGCTCTTGAAACACCTCTGTGTCCAAAGCTAATATCCTCAAGCTGAGGCAAATCAGAAGTTAAGGGTTGCTTGTGAAGGTTGAATTGTGACATTTTAAAGGACACTGAGGCTCATTCAGTGCATGCTTTGGCAGTGTGTCCAGCCTGTTACAAACACATTGTCTGAGCTAGTGGCCAAAGGTGGGAGAAACATCAGCCCTCCTAACTCAAGGTATGTAGACATTGTTTGGAGGTAATGGGGAGTCAGGACCAGTGACCTACACGGAGATTTCCATGGAACAGTATCTGGCATTAGGTGATGGCTGCTCCACTTGGATTGAGCTGCCTCTGCCCAAGCTGTGCCATTTTGTAAGAATAATGGTCAAGACTTGGTGGAGTATTTTGTTTTGCAACTGATGTGAAGATAATGTGGGGAACATGCCCTTTTTAAAGCATTTCAACCTGATCATGTGGCCTCTTTGCTCTCTCTGCTTTCCAGAGTCCCCCAGAGGTATAAACCTTCCTGTGGTGCTTCCTCCTCCACTTGCAGTTTCCCCCCACTCCTGAGGTACTTACTAGCTGCTGCTTTCCAGGCTTTTTGGTCAGTGAGGCAATAAGAAGAATTGCAATTTAAAGTAGGCCATAGGATGTTGATGACATTTTCCCCCACTGTATTTTAGACTATGCTGGGTCAAGCCATCTTGTATTTATCCAAAGTTAGTGCAGACAGGCAAGCTTTGATCTTTCCAAAAGTGCAGTAGTGTACGTCTGCCATAATGTGATGTCTCTTCTATTATTGCTGAGCCTGGAACACAATAACATCTTATAGAGGGCTTTGGAGTTTAGACTACAGCCCATTTATTTATTTTGCTGGAGCAGTGTCCCATAAGGAAAATCCTAGGCTGGGTTTAAAGAGCCAGACAATGGAGCAGCCGTCACATTTAGATGTTGCTTTTGAAACAATACCCTAATGCTACATCACTTTGCTCTGCTGGGTTCTGCTTCTAGTTGCCAATGGCAGAAATCACAAGATCAGAATTAGTGAAAGGGCTTTAGTGATGTTTGGTGCAAAGCATGTTGAAAATGAAAACACTGATTCAACTCTGCTGAAAAAGCAGCTCTCTGGTTCCTAGGTTTCTTCTTGATCAGTGGATAGAGGCATTACCTCACACTCAGTATGGAGTCAGGCAAAGGGTTGTGTGTCTCAGGCTTTTGCAAGAAAATAGTAACGTTACGTTTACAGTAAATATTAATAGTGCCAAATGTATGTCAAAAATTTTGACCATCTATTACCATGGAAAGGGGCTTGAGACTTCCAGTATTTATAGAAAAGAGAAAGAGACATGTCTAGTCTAACTGTCTGTGAAAATAATCTTAAAACATTTTTGGAGTCTAAAGATAGCGCAGAATAGTAGGTTAAAATTATATGACTTGCTCTATTTACAGCCTATTGGTTTCTAATGAGAAAATGAAAAAAAAGAGCAGTATTTTGTACCAATATATTCTGTTGGATTTTTTTTGTAAAAACTATTTTTAGTGCAGAATTTTAGTGCTGTTTTGTGTGCTCTATTTGCCAAGCTTCTCCTCCTGCTCCCAGTTTTAAAAAATACAAAAATCATAAATACAAACAGGTAAAAGCAGCTGCATATTGCAAAGGGGCTTGGGGTGAATAACTTTTTCTTTTATTAAAAAAATATGGAAACCATGACTCACATTGGCAAACAGAAACCTGAAAAAACATTGGAAAGCAAACACTTGAAATTTATTCTGTAAAGTGAGCTTTCAATTCTCATTAGCTTGATTAGAGCAATTTATATAACAGTTCTGTTGCTGGCTTCCCTGGGATATTAGGCACCTCTTAGAGATTGCTGAATATCCTTAAGCATCTAAAAGGACTTACATGGCACTTAAGCACTTCTGTTAAACTTCTAAATCTCACTTGCTGTCTTAAAATCAGTGATTTCTACCATACAATTATGTGCACAGATTTTGAAATCTGGAGTTATGTCTGCATACATCCTTATATATCTGTCCAAGATAGACACCAAGATACCAATACAAAGGGAATTCTGCATTATTTATTAATTTCCTGATGAATCCCTTCACAATGTTTGTACTTTTCAGATTCGTGAACTTCCTGAGATCTGTCAAATTAGATTGCTGCAAAACTTGGGAATCTTGCCATGAAAATTAGGGCTAGTTTGACATGGATTACATGCGTTTTTGCTAGTAATTATAGAAACAGCACATTTAGCAAGCTGTCATTTGATGGGGGTACAAGTATGGCAGGTCAAGCAGGGTGACAGGAATTACTGGGAGCAGCTCTTTCAGCCAAGTTTGGTTTTTAAAGGACCAAGTCAGCAGTAACAGACCAAACTAAAAGTCTAAGTCTACACCAGAACAGCCAAGACTTTGTGAGATACCCTACCTAATTGCTTAAATCTTTCTGATTACCACTTTCTGTGTTTATTATGAGTGAGTACAGAGCTTCTGAGCTCTTGCTCTGAATGTGGACCCACAGCCCTGCATATGTGCAGCTGCTAAGATCCATTTAAAACTTACTTTGTGCACAGGGATAAACTGAGAAATACCAGGTGATGACAGAGCTGAAAACATAACACATGCTCGGGGACAAGGCAAAGACTGTGGACCCAACTGGAAGGCTGAAATTACTAACTTCTGTATGATTAACTATGTGATCTTTGAAAAGCCTGCACTGCAGGAGCTTCATATCTTCAAGATTTTTGTGAGATACCAAGAGCGTAGGTCTATGTGGTCTTTTTGCAGAATGATTCAAAGCCTGGAAACCTGACCTTGGGGGTTGAGATGTAAGAGGCTTAATCTATTCATTTTAGCAAAGAGAAGGTGAAGAGGTGGCTTGGTCAGAACCCACAAGACTTTAGTGTGGTAGAAGGTTTCTGTGAACAAAGGACTCCTTTATGCAGCAGAGAGAGGCATAATAAACCCTGTGTCTGGAAGCTGCAGCTCAGTTTATACAGATGGGAACTGAGGTGCAAAATCATGGGCTTGAGGCAGGAATCACTGGCAGAAATTCTATGCCTGGTGTTGCACTGCGGATCAGACTAGGTCATCACAACCAGCACTCTTGGCTTTGAAATCTGTGTGCCTATGATTAACGTGATTCCCACATTATATGCACACATCAGCATTGCATTTAGTCACTGAAGAAGAGAGAGAATGTATTCAATTAGCTCTGGGCTTTCTGCCTAAAAGGGGAAAATGAAGTGAGATTTTGTTTAAGGACAACCCCGGTAACACTGAAAAACACCATGGAATTATTAGCATTTGGGCAGATTGGACAGGTTTTCAAGGCCCAGCACAAAAGACCCTGCAGAAAGATCTCTGTTCAGTGAGCTGCACAGAAAGAAGGCCAGAGCAGTGCCATGGAAAGGGTCCTAGGGGTCCTGGTCAATGGAAAGTTGAACCTGAGTCAGCAGTGCCCTGGAGCCAGGAGGGCCAAGCGTGTCCTGGAGGGCATCAGGCACAGCATCACAGCCGGGCAGGGGAGGGGATTGTCCCGCGCTGCTCTGAGCTGGGGCAGCCTCGCCTCGAGTGCTGGAGACAGTTTTGGGTGCCAGAGTATAAGAAAAATACAAATCTATTAGAGAGTGTGCAAAAAAGGGCTATGAAGATGGTGCAGGGCCTTGAGGGGAAGACATGTGAGGAGGGGCTGAGATCACTTGGTCTGTTCAGCCTGGAGGAGACTGAGGGGAGACTTCAGCACAGTTTAGAACTTCCTCATCAGGGAAAGATGAGGGGCAGGCACTGATTTCTTCTCTACAGGGCCCAGTGACAGGATCCGAGGGAGTGGCCTGAAATTGAGTCAGGGCAAGTTTAGGTTGGATATCAGGAAAAGGTTCTTCACTCAGAGGTTTGTTGGGCACTGGAACAGGCTCCCCAGGGAAGGGGTTACAGCACCAAGCCTGGCAGAGTTCAAGAAGTGATCGGACAATGTTGTCAGGCACATGGTGTGATTGATGGGGGTGGTCCTGTGCAGGGTCAGGAGCCAACTTAGCATATTCTATTATTCTGTGATATCATACTGGGGCTTAGTTGTGGTCCTACAAAGCATATGACATGCTTATATAAACAAATCTGAAGTAGACAGGGCTATACTAGAACCCTTTATTTCACTCAGATCTTGCTTAAATAGAAAGGGGAATCTACTTTTTTCTGAGGATGGCCTTATTTGAAGAGTGTAGTATGGATTATCATGATGGTGATGGAAGGGAACTGCATTCTCTCCAGAACAGCCCTGGTTTAAATATTTTGGTTTGCTGGAAAACCCCTAAGTTGTTGTAGGAACATGAAAACAGTCACTTTCAAGTGTTCCTGACTCACATTACAGGAATTCAGTGCATTGAAAATGCAATTTTCAAGGCTAAAAATTATGATTTTCAAATGCAAAGTGACTTGTCTTTGATAAGGTAAGCAAGATACCATTTTTTTTACCTGCACTTTCAAATCTCATTGAAGTACTTAAAGGGTATTAAAATGAAACTTTTTTGTGATTCAGAAATAGGTTTAATATTAATTATGGTGCATGAATAGTGTTTAGTCCTTTGACAATTTATTAAGACTGGAAGTACTTTGAAGTTGTTTATCTCAGAATCACAGAATCACAGACTGGGTAAGTTTGGAAGGCTCCACAGTGGGTCATCCGGTCCAACCTTCCTGCTCAAGCAGGGTCACCGCAGAGCACAGGGCACAGGAATGCATCTAGACAGGTCTGGAATCTCCAGTGAGGGAGACTTTTCAGGCCTCTATGCACAACCTATTTCAGTGCCTGGTCACTGCACAGTAGAGAAGTTCTTCCTTATGTTCAGAAGGAATTTCCTGTGCATCAGTTTCTTTCCATTGTCTCTTTTCCTTTTGCTTGGAAACACCAAGCAGAGCCTGGGTCTGTTCTTTTGACACCCTCCCTTCATGTGCAGGACCCTGCATTTGCCTTTGTTGAATTTCAGGAGGTTCCTCTCTGCCCTCTAGGCCCTTCTGAAGGGCTGCGCAGCCCTCTGACCACTCCCCCAGCTTTGTGTCATCAGTGAACCTGCAGGAGAAGCATCTGCTCCTTCACCCAAGGCATTGATGACTGGGACAAGAAAATCACTTTCTATACAGTCTTAATTTCTGCTGTCATGGGGTGCTAAGGCATGTGTAGTTGTCACCCACATATATTGGTAAGTCCTTTCAATACAGCTGCTTATTTTGCTTTTCCATTCTTTCCATCAGAGTGCTGAGTTATTGCAGACCAACACTTGTATTTGTTGAACATTTCCTGCCATCTACCTCCAAGGTCCTCTGTTTAAGCAGAACACTTAACACACAAGGATAATTGAACTCATTTGGGAGCTAGGGTTGTTGTTGCCTTCTCCTTCTCTTCTCTCTTGCAAATTGCCATTTTAAAAGATCACAGTTGTTTTTGTCAAGTTGTGTAATGTGGTCTTGGATTTTCTCATTCTGTTTTCCAGTCACCTTGCAAAGGAAGTATCCTGTGGAGTCACGCTTTTGATCTCACCTAGGATGCTGGGTCTGCACTATGCACGTCTGAAATAGCTGGTTTAGACCCTTTTCATTTTCATTTTGTTGCTTTTGGCAGGGAAAAAAGTGTTCAAAAGTAAGAGAATTTGTTCCCGTCCAATTTGAAAACTGAATGGCTCCCTGTTTGTTTTTTTTTTCTTTTTAGAAGTCCTATACATGGGACTGTTTTTTGAGGGCTTGTGATCACGCATGTAGTTTGCTTTCTGTCTAGCCACAGCAGTTTACCAATTACAAAAGAGTCTTTCAGCACCTGACCCTATATTCAGGGCAAGATCTGCAACCTTTGATTGTTTAATTACCTATCCCTAGCTTAAAAATATTTAACAGTGCTTTCTCAGATAACTCCGTTATTTCAGGAAATATCCCCACAAAATATTTTCTTTCCTTTTCCTTTGCTGTTTTACCCAGCAAAAGGAAGCAAAGGTTGTGAGCTCTGACAGTGATCAGCCCATCTTCAAAATACTTGTATATAGCCCTCATCTTCTCAACTAATGAAATAAAAGCCTCTCCCTGAATTCTCTTATACTATGCTGTTTGTGCCTGATGTGCTTTCTGCTGGTGGGAGTGATGGTAGTAAAAAGAAAAAAGACCTTGCATTTTTTTTCATTGCTTCTTTTTTCCATGATGAGTGGGAAATCCTTTCATCTGAAAACTTGTGTATTCTCTTTTTCTCCATGAAAGGGTGGAGTCAAATATAACCCCAAGTTGGTATGAAGGTACTTTAAATACAGTGACAAACACAACACAGAACAAAGACTGCTTGTCCTGACTTCCTCTCTCAAAAAAAAAAACCCCAAAATGAAAGAAACAAAGAAACAAACAAGCAAACAAAAAAGGTGATGAGTAAAGGTGAAAGTCAGTACTTCCCAAACTGCTTAAAATGTATTCTTTTAAACATCAGTTAACTGTGGAAGGTGGCACTGACAGGAATGAGGTTTTGTGGGTTTGCAGATTTTGACATGATGAGAAAATTGAGCTACTGAGTTGTTTTTCTTCTTCTAGTGACATTCCACCACTCCTGCTAGAGGAAGATGAGTTAGCATTTGTTTGCCACCTTTATCAGGCTGTCAACTGATCTCTTCTAGTTTATTTCTGGCAGAATTTCCAATATTTTAAAATCTGTAATGCTGGAAGCTTAAAGATTAATAATAAACTACCTCAACCTTTGTCTTTTCTCTTAGAGATAAGCAAGAGTGAACATAAAGTTCATCAGTAGCACTTTCATGGAGCCACTTTTCAGACTGTAGCTTGCTTTTAAAGTCAGCATGCACTTGGCTCAAATGGTGGGATACTGACATCAAAGGCTACTCAGGCAAAGCCAGTGTTAATATTTCCAATGCCTTATTAAAAAGGAAAGAATGTAAACTAATTTTACTTCTGTTGTGATGAAGTTCCTTCATAACATCCGAGCAAAATGAAAGCTGTTTGAGCACTTGTGCAAAATATAATTTCCTGCTGTTTTTTTGTGGCAGTGAGCAGGGAAGGAGCAATTTTTAAAATGTTTACTGAGAGTCAGATAATTTTCCTCATCCCTGTTTGAATGTTTCCAAAAAGAGAGCATGGAGAAATCAGGTTGACTCCCATGGTCAACAGCAGCCAATGCTAATGAATACATGTACTGTTGGTTACTGAAACTCATTATCCCTGTGTGCCAAAACAGACAATGGACACAAAACCCACTGCCTTTCAACTCCAAATATATCACTGGCCAAACTTGCCTGACATGACTAAGAAAATTAGTGATGTAAAGGAATTACTATGCAAGAAAAGCCCCACTTCTCTATCCCCAATCTTGTCCCCTCCAGCATCTGGCACTGGCTAGACAGTCAGTCTACAGGGCACCTCACTGGCTGCTGTTATTTAGCTACAGGAAAGACATGATTTCCGCAGCAGCTGAGCACTAATGCATTAATTCTGGTAATCCCACTGCAAAGTACCCATGTGTTAAAATCTATCCATTTTGCAGATGAAGAAAAGGGTGGCACTTTCAAGTCAGCATTCATTTGGTCTGCCTTAAGTCCTACCTATGTCTCTATAGTAGACTGATGTATTTCAATTCTACCAGGCTCATTTGCCACGTGTGTGCTTTATAGCCCTAGCTGATCCTCCACTCTGTGTTGCTGCAGCCCTACCCTGTGCAGTTCACACCTTAGCTCACATTGTGGTCACTGTGGTCACCTTCTGTTCCAGCTTCTAACCATAGCAAGCTGCAGGCTATCAAACACTGGGGACACTGCACTTCATTCAAAGAATGCTCCTCCTGCGAAAATCTGGAAATGAAGAATGCTGACTGGGGAGCAAGAACCAGACAATCTGAGAACTAGTCTATCCCCTGTTGGGATAAAACAGGATAGACCAGTGTCATTCCATTACCACAATTTATAATCTGCAGTCCTTCTGTGACAGATCTTATGAATGACAATTCCTTCCCAAATGCTCAATGAAAAAATATTGGCCCCAACTTACAATAAAGAACATGAGTAAGTTTAAGCAAAGTTAGGCAGTCCAATGCTTTGCATTCTGTAGAAGTTAATAAATGTTTCTTGCAGTTCTCTTTATACTCTTTGGATGGCTTTGGATGACACTGTTTTTCTGGAAGGTGGATGAGGATATGAAGTCTGTGAGGGTAAAGTGGTAACTCTTGCTGTCACTTATAGAAAAGAAAGTTGAAAAAGCCTGTGAACTAGAACCAATGGGATCTACAGGGATTTTGTGCTTCTTGTCCCAGTGTGTTGACTGAACAACTCTGTGTCATGACCCAACGTTATGCCTGGTACCAGCTTAGCTGTAATTCAGCCAGGTCAACCACTGAAGAAAGGTGGACTTTAGGAATTTATTCTACTCAGTTGCCAAGAGTGAGGAGAAAGTTCCATTTCCTGGTGCTGCTACAGCTAAGGAAAGGGTATGATAAAGAGATATGTTAAGCAGGGATGGAAACCAAAGGAGAGTTATGTACTCATAGTGAATAAGTGAGGCAATAGGAAGATGCTTCTGTTGGAAGAAAAATAGAGGCAATTTTCACTATTCCTCTCCCCAGTTAAACAGGACTTATGTAAGTAAAAGAGTTGCTCTAAGAAATACCTTAATCTATGTTCCTCTTTCAACAGGAATCTAACTAGGTCTGAAGACTCACCAAACATGATTCTGCAGACAGACAAAAGCAGTAAAGATGTGAGGAAAAAACCCAATTTCAGTATTTTTTAAGCTGCTGCCTTTCATATTCACTCTAGTCTGCTCAATTTCTCTGTTACAGTGGGAAAAAGAGATGTGATTGCCCCACCCTGGACATCACAGTGTAATATGCTCTTTTTATTTAACTGCTGTCTTCATTCAACATCCAACTGTATGTTCATCAAATTCTTGGTTCAAATCTTCCTTAGGCTTAGGGAAATTTTGCTGCCAGTCTCAAGAATCCATCTACTTGTCTTTGCTACAGACTTGTATCAGTTTAGACTGGTTGCACTTGGCCAGACTGCAGTGCCCTTGCCTGTGAAAAACAGAGCTTTGCTACACAAACAGGCCTGCTCTCATAAGGGATTGTGCTCAGCAGAGGAGGTTTGAGCTAGCTGCAGTAAAATCTATTGTCTTGGTATAAAAATCTGCTGTGTGATAAGAATCTTCCCCATCTGGATGATAAAAATCTGTTCCTTCCTTCCTTCTGCTGAGCATGTTGAGCTCTACAGATGTAAACCTGTCTATACGTACTAAACATGTGAGTATTTATAGGCATTTCTGTGGTGGCCTGAGTCAACAGTGTTGTGAAAGAGTCTGTCAGGAGGTAGAGAAATTATCTTTGACAAGCTGGAGATACTTTTTTAAGAGCTAGAGGGAATGACAAAACCAAAATTTTGCCAGGGCACAATTTTTTACAACATTTGGTCCAATGATTTTTTAGTTGTTAGGTCTATTTGTTGAAATCTGTGTTCTGTGTTTTAGAAATAGCAGTACTGTATTTAGGTGAATATTTATAGAAAAGTTAAGCTCTGCTCCTAGAGCTTGTCTTTGCTTTTCTCTTTTTTAAAGCTTGGTATTTATATTATCTAACCATGGGATAGTGTGGCTTTCAAGACTGTGGCTGACCAAAGTCCTGAGGGCCTGCCACACGACAGATGACTTCTCCACTGGCTAAAACCCACCAAAAACAACTTTTCCACTGGATACGCTAAGAAGTATCTCACTGCATAAGGCAACTTTTTGTGGCATAACTCTGCTGACAACACTGAACTTCTGCCTCAGAAGGATTTTGCCCCTCGCCTCTTGCCTTTGCTATTAAAAACTTTATAACCTTTGCTATGACAAACTTTGCTGTCATAGACTCTTCTGCTTTTAATGAATAATTGAATCTTGGTGTGTTTCTTCTGAGTAAGTTTGCACAAAGGTAAGACTGAAGCAGGATTTTGTACATTGCAGGAAATGGCAAAGAAGAAATCACTAGAGTATTTTTCATAACGTGAAGAAAATAAACCAATCATACTCTCTGCTGCTTGAAGTTCTTGGTAAGTTTAATGTAAAAAACAGAGACTATATAGCTTCCATTTCAGAACATCAGAAATGCCAGATTCCCAAGTACTTTTTGACAAGCTATACCACTTCAGTTGCAAAAATTAGCATCATTTAAGGTAAAAGGCCATTGCCAGTTTCATCTGTGTTTTATAAACAGAAATTATCTAAAATTGGAATGTTACCATCTTACGCATCCAACCACTGAGGTTTAGTCATAAAGGAACACTGGTATGAGCCATCCCATTCCTGAACTAGCAGAACAAAACCAAAATTGGTGAGGTTTTCTGACACCAAACTAAACCTACCTCTCATAACAGAGAGAAGAATAAACTGAAACCTTTTATCTGGATCCCAAACCGTGGTGGTTTAGATTAATTGGGACCTGAGGCCAGGCTACCCACAGAAGGTGGAATGCAGCCACTTGGGTCAGAGTCTGGTCACAGCAGCAAAGGCAATTTCTTGTAGTTTCTAAGAGAACTGGTGTATCTCTCACGATCAGAAGGCTGTCTTTCTACTCAGAGAAGCCCCAAGTGTTGACGTTGTGATGCCAAGGTGCAGCCATTCTGCAGAACAAGCTCTCTCCTTTGCCAGTCACAGCAGGGCACTGTAGCTGGCTCTTTGTGGAAGCAATAGCCTCTTCCATAATTAGTGGCTGAATGGCTACACATGTAAAATTCTTCTGTGATATTCTCTCCTTGCTTTAGTTCTCTTGCTTCAGAAACAAGGATAAGTGACCTTCAGGTCTCATTTGGATTTATTGATCTCATGACCAACTGTGGCCTCAGAATGACACTTGGCACATATCATGTGGCCATTTGATGTCATCACTGTTTACTCAAGTGGTCCTGCATTTTTCGTCTCCATATTCCAGATAAGTTTGCTTAGCTTCCTTTAAAAATTATGTTTTATTCAGGATTTAGATAACCTTTCCCAGCTCACCAAGTTTCATCTCTCTCTCTGCTAATCTTCCAGCTATGTGGAACATTTTTTTTCTCTAGTAAATAAGCAGTTATCTTAAAGATGAAATGTGGAAATATCTCTGTGAAAAGGGTGAATATAAGAAAAACAAGGAAACAAGGTTGGTTCAGTCCCCCAAGCTGTTGTTTAGTTTAGGGTCTCCTAGCCAAATGATGTATCTACCATACTTGAGGATGTGAACAAACAGATGACTAAAAGCACATGTGTTCTTGCAGAAAATCTGACTCCATAAAAATGATGAAATTTGCATTTATGGTGTTTATGCAAGATAGAGTTTTTGACTGACCTTTGTCCAAGGCACCTTGGAATGCTTTGTGTCAGCTGTCTCTCTCTAGCAGCAGTGCTCTGTCCTTTTCTAATTAAGTCTGTGCAACTGTTCACATTGGAATTAAAACTCAGCAAAAGGTTGCAGGGTGCTGTGTCTTCATTATCTATTTTTCTCATCTCGTGGCTCATGCTGAGTTGCATTCTGCTTAAACAAAGCAATATGGTTCTTACTATTGAGAGCACAGGACTGCAAACAGCAAGCTAGTCCATGGCTGGGCTGTTGTTTTGTGCAGTACCAGCTGGTTTTTATTGAGGAAACTGTACTATGTAGTTGAATAATTTTGGTCTCTACAGTCCTTATTGTTCTGTTTTGGAAGGGGTGAAAAAGAAAGTACTAAATCCTTTGAAGAGCTAGGAAATGACAGTAACTGGAAGAGTATGTACTGCACAGCTGATGAAGAACCAGATGATCTTTCTCTCTTTTTTTTTTTTTTTTTTTTTTTAATTGAAAGTGCCGATTGACCTATGATGGGTTTATTGAGAAGAAAAAAAAATCACAAAAGAAAACTTTCTTCTATTTTCATTCTTCTAGTTTCCAAACGATTAGACCATAACACTGTTCTTCCAGAAATCCACCAGATTTTTCTTCTCAGCACTGTCCCACTCTATTGCTGCCTAAATTGATCACCACATTTGCATTATCTCAGCATGCATCCGTTTCGTTCTCTGTAAAATATCATGATCTCTTAAAAAGAACTCTCCTTCTCTTAAGTTTACGACTTACAAACTTGGAGATCTGAGAAAAAGATGAAGGTCACACTGTCCCCTCTCAGCAAACTGATCATGGGGCTCCAGTTATGACACTAATGCTGATAGATGTCAGTAAGACAGGTATTTCTTTTGTACACACATTTCTCTGTGCCCTACCCTGAGGACCTTAAATTTTTGCTCTGTTGAATGATGAATCTTCCGCTGAAAAAAGGCCTTTTGCAAATGCTAGTAGAGAATTGGGCTGGTGCACTCGGTGAAACATGTTGCTCTGTTCTTATCTACTCTTAGGTACAGCATGGGAATTGTGTCAGCCATGTTTTGTGTCATCTTTTGACAGCCATGAGTGGAATGGACTTTGACCTGCACCTCCCTATGATGTGGAGTCATTTTTTGAGTCAGGTCAGAGGGAGAGAATCAGCCTGGGATGTGGAAGAGGTACCAAATGTCTCCTTCTTCTCTGCCAAGTGAGTTTCTTGGGAGCATATCCCAAAGCAACAAATGGTATGAGATCAGAGCACAGCTCTAGGCTTCATCACCCATTTTTCTGCTGTGCATGTGCCAAAGCAGAAGGTTTGGCTTGCTGGAAAGGAACATCCTCGTGGAATGGGGATGGGTCTTTTAAATGAATGTGGTTGGATGGGGAGCAGTGGGAAGGATTGAGTGCAGAATTTATCCTGGTACACATTTCACATGATGAAATTTCCCTTGCTAAAGCAAACCAAGTGAAAAAAAAAGGAACAGAAAGAATGGAGGGTTTTTTGTGGTAGAGCTGTGCATCACGTGCTGTGTTATGAAATGAATCCAACTGTATACAGAAGACTTTAATTAACTTTTAATAAGGAGGAAAAAAAATCAGCTGTACAATATAGGAGACTATTTTAAAAATGAAGTATCTTGGCTATTTTTGATCCCAAATGCACAAAGGAACTAGACTACAATACATTCCAGTGGCTTGAAATATTTTGATTGGAATAAAGAAGTGTAGCTAGTTTTGAGTCATACAAGAAGACATCGCCACATCCTTAGGTTTTATTGCCTTTACTTGCACTGAAATAAGTAGAAATAACTTGTTTTGAAATCATGAAGAAATTAGAGACAAGAATGGCATCTTCACAGTGAATTTCTGCTTTGGGTGAAACATTTAGAGCTAAATTGCTAATCTCTTTAAAAAGTCTTTAGCTGAATGAGACAAGTCTGTGAAGAAGAAGACTGATTTTGGGCTTGATATCAGCAGTATATGTGTCCATATCAGAAATGACATAAATAAACCAGGATGAATGTTGAGGCCCTCATCAACTTGTTCTCACTGCTTAAACAATGGCTAAGTTGCTTCTAACCTACCCTCACTCACTCTAATTTTTTCTGGCAAGATTTCTCGAGTATAATGTTTCCTTAATATGAAGTAAAAGGAGGTTGATTTTTTTTTCAGCTGAGTTGGTAGTCTATCTTTCCTAACCCTGGCTTCCATTTTCACCTAGTAAACTTTTGAACCTGAAGGAAATCTCAAAGATAATTATTTTCCTACAAGAAGACAAAAAAGGTCCAAAGTAATGCCTTTATGAAGGAGAGACAGAAGGCAAGCAGGCTTTACTTGTTTCACGAGCCATTCTATCTCTTATACAGGAGTGTGCACAAGAAGACCTTTCATATATAGGAAATTAGCTTTACCAAGGGAGAAAGCAAGGGAAAAGTGTCTTACAAAGTCATTACACCAAGTAACTATTTTTTCTTACAATTTTTGGGCAAAGTGAATGAAACCATTTTGGAAAAATATTAACACCTTCTTCTGCCCCAAGAAAAGGTACCTAATCCTTGTCTTGAGAGTTGTGTGCTTCTGTCTCAGAACTTGCACAATAAATTTTGTTCAGGTTCAGCTATTTTCCAGATTTTCAGAAAGAAGAATGAATAAATCAGATTCATTCAATTCATCAGAAAAACATTTGAAGGGATCTATAAAGTTGTAAATTGGACCTAATTTCTTCCAGCTCTCAAAGAAACACAGCAAATGGTTTGACATCCAGGATCCAGAGAGCAAAAAATGTATAAACCAGTGTGAGTACGTCTTCTCTCAAATTCAATTATTCCTGAAGCTGAAGTATATTATGTGATAGCAAATTTGTCTTCTTGAAGTCTGTGTAATTTTTTTGTCTATTCCTGTGTAATTTTTATTAATAAATATGATTCTGAGAGCCATCTTAACTTTTCCTTAATGAAGCCTAGAAGAAGACTGTGGGAAAATTTTCTTTAAGAGATAAGGATTTCCGTTAAGATCACAGAATATCCTGAACTGAAGGGGATCCACAATGATCATCAACTCCAGTTCTTTCATGAATTGTTCATACAGAGGTTGAACTCACAACTTTGGCATTATTAGCACCATGCTCTGACCAACTATTCTCAAAGGGGTGGGAGGATTGCCCAATATTAATAATTTATCACTATATCATATTATTTAAGGATTGTTGTCCAGAATAAACCATAAATTTATGAAGTGCAGAACAGAATCCAAAAGCATTTTGATTCTGTGGAACCTCCATGTTGCCAAGGGGCATATTTTAAATTCCCCTCCATTGACAACGTAATTGCTTCCAAAACACAGAATCCATACTTTCTTCCACCAAACCTGCCCCCCCCCCCCCCCCAGTAAACAAATATTTTGTGTCAGTGTTAGAATACGCATTGCATAAATCTCTCAAAATACTCCCTGATCTAGTGCATCAGAACATAGGAGGTATTAGGCCAGAAACAGAACAGGTCCATAGCTATAGTAATAAAAAGCCTCTCCTTTTCAGTTTCAGCTGTTAATACTTTAAATTTGGGGAGTACATTAATGTTTAGTGTGGGACAGGAGAACATGCTGCAGGGGAGTGTGGAAACCTTTCATGGCTGCCCACTTTGGGAGACAAATCACACTGGGGGGGGGGGCATTTGCCCAAAGCAAGACACAGCCTCTGCTGGGAGGAGCACACAGCCTGAGACAAGGGTCTGTCCCCAGGGCCTCTGGCACGACTGGCTGACAAAAAGAGCCGTGCGTGATTTCCCAGCAGATCATAACATCCTCACTATCACTGCCTGTGTGTCAACAAAGGCTGGGGGCCGTCGGTATAAACTGAACTGGGAAAAAGGGAAACTGGAAACTGCTGGCATCCAGCCCAGGCTTCAAACCACACAGCTATCCTATGTATTTTTTTATGTATCTGAACAGGGGTTCTGTTTGAGGTCATCTTTAAGGTCTGTGTATTCACCCAAGGACCAGTCCTATATATAGCACACTTGTTTATGTTGCCCTGCTGTGCCAGAAGCCTTCTTTCCAGGAGATCCACATTTTTGACTCATTTTGTCATTGTTCTTTCCCATCTCTTGCTGGTAAAGGGCACAGTTGTTGCAGGCTGGTACTCTACTGAATTTGCAATTCTTTATATATCAAATAATTCTGAAAACAAATTTCATAGTTTTTTATCTTTTCAGTTGCACAGTATCCAGCTTTGTGCTCCTGTTTTAATCTCATTATAAAATAAAGTTGACTTGAAGAGATGGGGATTTCTTAAAAGAAAATCTGTATGTGCAGGGGAATGGGAAGCAAATGCCCCAGGAGTAAATTGGGAGATACATCTGAGACTAAGCCATTCAGATTTATAAGTTGCTACATTTCCAGAACTTTCAACTCTTACAACTCTTATGAGCTATTGCTCATTCCACTGTAAAACTCCAGGGTTTATGGTGAATTCCCAGTGATGTCTCACTGGTTACTGCAGTATCTCCTGCCATACAGAAGGCAGAGGTCTAAACAAATAGGGAATACAAGGATAATTCTGGTTTGGAGGAGCTGGATGGATTCAAATCCTGTGCTTTGCTGTGGTCCTCTAGTCCTCTTCATCATCAGAAATTCTGTCTGGGTGGATGAAGGCAAGCCCAGGAAGAAGTGTGGCCACACTGGGGCTGCTCTGGACCCCAGGAAAAGGATGACACAGTGTGCATATGGCGAAAGAGTATGATGCTCACAGAGATGTTGTCTGGCACTGGTGTCATCAGTGCATCAACAAAGGCTGGGGGATTGAAATGAGGATGGCTTTACATGCTGAGCCTCAAGATAGGGAAGAATTTGTCCATCTGCTTCTCTGCTAGGACTCAATACATTTCTGGCACTACTACATGACTGTTTCTCTGAACGTTTCTAAATCTGCCTTGTTGGGCAGAAAGAATTGGAGCTAAGCTGTAGCACAACAGTGGGTAGTTACTGTATTTTGGCAGGGCAAGGAAAATCTGGCTCACCAGTGTCAGAGGACTAGACGCTTCTCTGCCTTCCCCGATTAACCTATGCCTGTACAGGGCAGGAACATACATATCTACATCTGGGATCCAAGCTGCCCTCAAGGGTGTATGCAGGTGCTTGAACTAGAAGGAGCAGGCACAGAAGGATCTCTTACAGGACATTACAGACAGAGGAATAAAAAATTGGCAAGTTTCTCCAGGAAGGAGCATTAATTTAGACAGGTGAGAAAGTTGCTGTGGTGAACAGCACAGTTCTGCAGAGCAAAGCAGCATCACAGTGCACATTTGGGCAAAACAGATGGGAAAGCTGATGAATGCCTAAAGCTGTGAGGTTCAGAGCCTGCTAGAAACAAGCTGTTCCCATGCAGAAAGATCCCGGGCAAAGTTGTCAAGTTCTGTTCTGTTACTCTGAACCAGAAAAGTCAATGTTTGCTCATCCTGGCTCAGCTTCAGTAAAATCTTCAGAATAGTTTCCTGTGTGGTCTGAGATGAAAAAATAGCAGGTCAAAATGGTTTTCTGTTCAGATTCAGTTCAGTACCCTCTCCAAAAGGCACTCTGGAGGAACCACTCATTCTCAGAGCATGCCAGTGTGCCTGGATGGTAAGAGGAAAGGTTTTAATTGTTCTGTGGATTCTGACCTCAATTTTGCCTGTGCTTTGTTGCACCTACCATTGTGCAAATCACTGTGTCACTGCTCCCTACTCACTCAGCAGCTTCACTGGGATGAGCAGGTGGGTCACAGCTTGATTCCTGGTAGGTAAAGACCCATCTTTCCCAATCTGCTGTGCTTGTGCCTTCACAGAAGAGGCCAGTGGCTGACTAGGCCATGGAAATGGGCTTCTTGCCCTTAAAAAGGACCCTGGAGATTAGGGTTGCAACACATCAGCATGTGCTGTTGGCAGTAGCCACTGCTATAGCTAATCTTTTAACACGTGGAAGATATCAGGCTCCAGGATCATCAATCATACATTCATTTGTTTTAATGAAAGGAAGGAAAGAAGGCTCCAGTTTCCCTGGAAAAGGATGAAGAAAAACTTGACTTAATGCCAGATTAAAAATTATTAAAGGGAGACTGTCCCTTTCCCTTCTCTGTAGATAGGTGTGCTACCAGTTCCTGGGCCCCAGACGCTGCATTCACTGGAGCAAAAGAGCCCTTTTCTGTGCTATTCTCTGTGCAACAAATGCAGTGTTTAGACCAAGGTCAGGCTGGAATTAGTGCTTTTCCCCCTGAGGGTCATCATCGCTGTATTTTGCCAGAGCCAGTGTGCACTGGGTGAAGTTCCTTTGCTGGATTATCCCTTCCCATCCTGTCTGCCTGCTTGCCCTGTGACCCTCAGCCTATTCACAGCAGTGCTGGGATCCAGCTGGCAGCTCACCCAGACTTGCTCTGGTGAAGGTTTTGGTGGGCTGCACTCCTCTGCCTCGCTCTCACCCTAAAGCCACACGTGTTCATGCTTCATGTATACACAGGCACACCACATATGGACTTGTACAACAATCTGCTCTATCAGCCTGGACATTTTCATACGATGGAGATTTACACTCCCAGCTGCCATGGTTACAGCCTGACTTCACTGGTGAGGAATTAGACTACTGTATGGTCTCCTAAAGTGGGTAGGCATTTGAAAGGCAGCTGCTTTGCAGTGAGCAAATTTATTTTGTGCAGAGGGAGGCAGAATTATCAAGTTATCTGTTTTATCTTCTTTTGGGCCAAATCTCCCCAAATTACAGCTCTAAAAATCATCGTGCACATGTAACAAATGAGAGATTTTGGACACAGTATTCAAGGCTGTTGCTATAGACAGGGGGATAGAAGCTCTCTGGTTATGATGCAATGTACTATATAACAGTTCCTTTCAGCTGTGTTTGGGCGGTAGAACACTGTTTTATTTTATAGTAAGGATTCCCATTTGATTTGCAGCTGAACCGGTTCATTGCTGTCAGTGAGCTGTTTCAAAAGAGGCCTTATTTTCCCTTATGTGTCCTGCAGTGACTCTTCCTTTTGCTGGTAAAGTTTGTACAACATCTACTGAGAAGTGTGACAAAAAACAAGGTTTGCTGGATGCATTTATTTTCCATTCAGTCATACCTGTACCACAGGAGAAAGCAACAGGAAGAGAACAATAAAATATTAACTATTGCAACTGAACACAGAATTGGATTTACCTGATTTCAACAATTATCACATTGTCTTTAATTTTAGTTTATTTTAAATATTTCTAAATAACCTGTGAAATCATAGGCAGTCCATTTGGGAAGTGCATTTCTCTCATCATTTATTTCACTTAATTTTGTCTTCTGTAAGCAATTTTTTATGCTTGAAATTTTAAGAAATGACACATGAAACCAGTTAAACCTATTCTCATACTTTGTATCCATATATCACCCCTATTAATTGCTTCAGGAAAGCTGCTTCAGTATCACTAGTCAAGACTAAATACTGGCTGTCACTTGGAATTATGCCCTTCCACTTTTTCCCTCCATTTGTGAGGAATTAGTTGTGCCTAGCACAATGGACCTCACAGTATATTGTCTCAGTCACCCTTTCTGCCTCCATGTGGGTTTTTTCCCCCTGTGAAATTTTCAATTCCTTCCTGTATGCCACCAAATTCCTGGCTACAGTGACTGCCTCAGGGGCTGCCTGTGTTCTCCTGGGTTCTTCTTCTCTCTGAGATGTGAACTGGACTTTACCTTTTCAGAATACTACTCACCTTTTCAGTTTGGTGTTAATCTGGGCCAGATTTCCCCCCACTTTAACATTCCTCAAAATCATTGCACATATGTGACAGCAATAGGATTAAGTCCATGGTACTCAAAACTGATGCTACGGATTTACACAGCCTCTGTGGCAATTGTCCAATATTCAGTAATAGTGTAGTAGTTTTGGATCATTTCATTATTTTTCTTAAGAATCTCCATTCTGACTTCAACAGCCTCAGTCTCCCCTGCAGAGAAACTTTCTGCTCCTAGTCACATTTGATACTTAACTCTGGTAAATGCTGTGTGGCTCTTTCAGAGGTGAATACAGTGCTACAGGCAAGTGTGTACCATTGATTCATATAATGTTTCTATGAAATTCAATGCATTATTTCTCATTCTGTCATAATAAACACTTTTTTAAGTCTAGGGAGATGAGCAGGTAATGCAATACTTATGTCTTCTAGTCATCCATCACAGAAATTGTCATGTGTAAAAGAAGCCCATTGTTTCATTTGCTGTTCATCTGTTCCGTCCTTTGGTCCCATCAGGACTTTTGGCGTGTCTGTTATCCAGCCTTGGTGGCTTGTTTCTCTTCTATTTGTTCATTCGGAGTTTCTAGTTTCTGACAGCGTATTATCTTTATTGTCTGAGGAGACTAACATCAGAGTCAGCTTCTCAGTGCTGTTCATTTAGCCAAAGACCAAGGTGATGAAGGTTTTCTTCAGCCAAGTCCCTTAACTATGCCGCACTGGAAACATGGAAACACTGGAAACAAACAGCTGATTTTGGAAGCACCATGAAAAAATAGATTACAGGAGCAATTTGTCAAAAGGAAGGAGGGATTAGAGGAATTATTGCTAACATACAGAGCCTTTCACCTGGAAGTCAGTAGTTCTAATCTGTGATAAACAAAACTTGGTTAGTCCTGAATCTCTTTGGATGTTTTGTGCTCCCTCTTGTTGTAGTGGACACCTGTAAAGCTCCAGCTGCAGCACATTCTGCAGCGAGGCACACTGTTCAATCTATGGATAACTGAACCCTAAAGCCAGTCTTAAAGCAGCATTGAGATGGATTTGCACTGCTCCTTGCAGCTTTCATAGTGGGCAAGAAACATATGGAAAGCTGTTAAACTAGTGCTAAACAAAACTTTAAAGGAATGCACTTACTTATCAGTGTGAATTCTTGCCCTAATGTAAACAGTGGAAAAACTCTCCCTGAATTATTCTGGATGTAGCCACAGGACCCTGAAATATTCATATGAATAAAAATGGGATCTCTTGAAGAAGGCTCCTGGCCAAGCTGAGACAGGCCCCTGCCTTATAAAGTAACTGTTAGACAGGCTTTTCAGACATTTTGGTGTTTATTTTAATTTACATTTAAAATTGCTTGGGAAGGGAAAGTTGGGAAGAAGTAGACAGGCTTTCACCTTATCTGAGTTATAATCTGGACCTGATTGCTGTTCCACAGCTCCAATCACCATGATTGATTTACCCTGATTAACCAGGAAACACTGCAGTGGAGTCTGTATCATTGCCCTGACCTCAGCCACAACCTCTCCCTGGGTATGAGGTCACGGATGCCTTTATGGTGCCTGCTCTGAATATTTGCAGGCAGCAACAGCAGCCTGAACTGCTCCCAAGTCAGAAGGGAGAGCCAAGGTGCATTACATCATACATTAGTAATTCAACCAAGAGGCACTTTTACCAACACTCTCTGAATTTCTCTTTTTCTCCTTCTTCTCCTGGAAAGAAAGCCAATTGCTATTGTACCAGGTTAGATCATATTTTGTGACTTTTCTGGAGTGCTCAAAGGGCCTGTTGTCCTAAGTGAGTTAGGGAATGAAGTATCATTAAAAGGTAAAAATTAATCACAGCAGTATAGGCGGAAGAAAGATGTTTGATCAATATTTTCCCCAACACCCTGCACACAAATGCTCCATCAGTAGCTGTCTCACTGTTACATACAGTATGTTTGTTGGGAATATGTAAGTTTGTGTGGACCTTTGTAGAGTCTCAGGATTCTGTGCAATCAGTGAGTTGCTGTTTATGTAGACAGATGTTTTACAGAGAAAAATACATGATCATTGCTTGTGTTCTATTCTGTAAGGCCTAGGATTTCACAATAATCCTTAACTCTATTAGCTAGGACTTACCTTCAAGAAAACCTTCCTGACTCAAAGTCTTCAGAAAAAGACTATGACACATCCAGTCAAAAGGCTGACATCCCTTTGCAGCATATGCAACATGCAATATGCAACATATATTTGTTGTATATTATGTTCAAACTAAATTTGCCTCAACATTGATTTCTAATAATGAGATGTCATGAAGCAGCTGGGCTAGGACGAAGCATGTACCGTGTTTGGCAGAAGCACATTGTTACATGTGAGCCATAAATCTGGAATCTTCCTCAGCTCTGCCTACAAATTCTTCATGATGCAGTGCTTAACTGCTGAAAATGTTTCAAGGAATCCTGAAGGTAAGGAATGTGCCCCACAGATCCTGGGAGTAGGGTGTCAGTGACTGAATAAACCAAGCATTTGTTTTGCCATAGCAGTGCCATTAGGGAAGGCTTCCTGGGAAGTCTGAGGTAGCATATGTTAATGGGAGAGGTAGACACCTGCTCCAGCATCTGGCTGGCGTCAGTCATTTGTTCATTTGTTTTGTGCAATGTAAAGTCTGGTCCTTTTCCCTTTTTTAATCAGCAGCTATTATAAATTAATCCTGGCTTAGTGCTTGAGATGTAGTACATCATTCACTAGGAGACTAACATACCTTCTGATTCAGTTTATCTTATTTCCATTTGTGTGGGAATGTCTTTGAGGACAAGACATTTTAACACTGTGAGATGGGAAAGGAGAGGTAAAGCTAGTATCTGAATGCTCTACAGCTAGAAGAGGAAGTGAGGAGTTTGTAATTAGATCCAATATGGCTTTAGATCTATTGTATTGGGTAAGATTTGCAGACTCTCTAAATCTGTTTTTTTGATGTGATCCCCTAGTTTTGCACTCTTCATGAACTCATCAAACTCATCTTAAACCAGTTGTTTACATAATTTTGTCAGCTCTAAGAGTGATTCATGACAACTGACTTTATTTTGTACAGCACTGCAACAATTAGGACAACTTGGAATCAATCCCCTCCTTTGTATGTGGGGTCCTGTTACTCACCTGGCACTGTTAAAAGATGTACCTAAACTCAAGTGAGTGCGTTAATCAGTGAGTCCACCACTGTTCTTCAAGATATTCATATACTTAGCACCTTGTTGAATTTATGTCCTTACTTTAGACAAGCAGGCTCCCTTGTAACTAGTTCTGTAGGGTTTGTCAGAATATGATTAGCACTCCTATTGATTCCAAAAAGTAGTAAAGAAGTAAAGAAGTAGTAAAGGTAATAAAGAAGTTCTTTTGAGATGCCAGAAAAGGAGTTGAAACCCTTTGCAGTGTGTGAGGTGGTTCTACGTGTCAAACAGCAAGCTGAGTTGCCCATTCTGCATGATTATGTAATGAAAGACCCTATTGTAACAACGTGATACACCCAGGGAGAGGGAGTTAGAGCTGCTCTGCGAACCTTCAGTCTGAGCTTCCTGATCTTTCTGCAATTAAAATTTCAGACAGCCTTGCATGTGTGCATTCTTTAGACACTGCATTCCGTGAGAGGGCGTCTGTTTGGATTTTGGGCAAGAGACTTGAAAACACTGTTGGATAAATAAATGTAAATCAGCTGCAGATGCCATTGTGTAACTGTTATTCCTCCCTAAAACTCCTGCAAATACTGAACCTCTGTGTAATGAATGAGTGGTTTACGTTAATAAGGTAGTTTGAAAGGTGTTAGGGTGAGGGAAAACAAAGCACGGGATCATGAAGTGCTTATGAACTTGAGTCTGTTTTTCCTTTCACTGGCAGTGCAGCCAAGTGCTGTACAAAACACACAGTTGTTGTCCTCTACTTTAACTCATTTTCCTCTACAAATTCCAAGCAGGCCTAACACTTCTGACTGCTAAGCACAGATCTGTTCTTCAGGCTGTCCAGCAAATGCCTTTCCAGTTGCAGGTCTCAGTCTCTTGTAACATGTTAAACACATGCTGCATATCTGAATCTTCTGGGTGGCTGTGTGATCTTTCTATTACTTAATACTTACAGAGTATGAGGTCCCTCATGCCCCATCTGAGTTTGGACTGAATAACCCAATATCATTTCTGTCGCATAACGCACAAGCATGCCTCAAGAACAGCATTTTGGAGAGATGTGAGCCAGTCCCCTGTATGAAGGAGTCTCATCTTCTTAGCAAGGTCAATTAACTCAACTAGATTTCCATGTTAAACTGTTTCTGAAGTAGTTTTGGTATCTGGGCAGTGCAAACATAACTCTCTAGAGGCAAAGCCTGAACTTTGTCTTGGATTTCTCTGCCATCCTTTGTACCCACGCTTGTAGAAACTGCAAGCCTCATTTTTGTGCCTTTGTGCCTCTCCCGGGCACTTTAAAGCTCTTGACAATGTAAGACTGCAGGAACATGAGAGCAGGAGACAGTACAATTTTCTGCCTGAGCAGTGCTAAAGGCTTTAGTGTAAATGGTGATTAAGCTCTTTGATTCTGGATAATACAACACAATCAGTGACACTAAGTCCTTGGAATTCATGGAGGTTTTCCTTTCTTTCTACCAAAATGAGAACAACCGCCCTCCCAGGTCATGGGTTTCTAAAAGAGGAATATTTCCAGATGGAAAATGGACTAAGCTCTGCTCAGAGAGAGGCCTCTCTGGTATGGAAAGAATGAATAAACTATGATACATGTCCTCCAGTACACTGTAACTATAGTAAATTCCAAGTGAGCTAAAAGCTTATATTGTCTGCAGCACAAGGTAATATATTTATTGACGAGGTTCACCTTCACATGTTTTTTCCCCAACCTCTCTATGAGAATATTCTAACTATAAGCCATCCAGGTGTCATAATCAAGGCCTAGTAATACCACAGTAACATCTGTCTTATGCAAGGTATAACTGGGATGCAGAGCCATGTAGTGTTCTCAGTCATGCACTTTCCTGTCCTGGCAAAACACATTTTTGCAGCCCAGCTCAGTTCTAGACTACTGAAAATCAAAATTCAGAAAAATCTATGTAATATTCCTAATCTGAGGGGTAGGGGAGAAGAAAGAATTGAACCTTATTTGTATGTGGTCATTGGCACAAAATACAGCTGAATATTGCCTGGCTGAGGAATATGTGCTCTTGAAGACACTGGTCTTGAGAGCTGAATTACTCAGGACCTGCCTGTTGTGCTCCTTATGGAGAAAAGCAGGCCTTTTGCAAGGGCCTAGAACACCAGCACTTTACTGAACTGTACAGATAGGATAGGGCAGAAAAATGGTTTGACACCAGGATTCCCACATGCTGCTTCCTGACCTGGTCTGGATTCTCTGTATGACATCTTACTTTTCTTACAGAAGGAACAAACCACCATCTGCTTAGTCTCAGACAGTTTAATTTTGGGATCCCTCGCAAGAAAGATGAGTAGTGAAGACACAGATAATCTATGGACAGTAACAGAAAGGTTATAAATGCTGAATAAAACATGGCTTCCTATGATTGCTTCACATCAGATTTCCCCTCAGGTAAATCAATGTGATTAGGAAATTGTAGAGTCAGCAAGGATGTTGTCGCATCAGGAGGTGAAGCAAGTTGCTTTTCTACCTCCATTGCAGTTCAGGTTAATCTGGAACTGAAATTGCTCCTGAATTGTTCCTGCTCAGTTTCAGTTCAGACTACTAATAATTTGTTAACCTCTTGCTCCTTACTCACAGCAGTCAGTTACTGGAAAAGATTCAGTGGAACAGAGTTTCAGGCACAGAAAATATTACCTCCCCTTGCTAATTAACTAAAGTAAATTTTGAGAGGGTCGCATTCTAGTTGAGGTTCCACAAGGTTCCAAAACTAGAGTCCAATTCTGCTTCAAAAGACAAATGACATTTCTAGGTGGCTTTTGGTTGGGTTAATTTCCCTTGTTGCACTGCCTGCAAGCATGGTCTCTGAGTCATCTACTATGAGAAGTGATGGGTGCTACAAATGCAAAAGTCCTACTGACTCATTTACTCGATGTTTCTGGTGAAATGGGTTTATTTGATTCCTTGCATTTGCAATTCCTTAGTCCAGTTACTCGTATTTGAAACAGTCAACAAAGCTTCTGTTACTTAAAAGGCTGCTGTTCCAATTAACAGATCTTCCTATCAGGAAGGTCCCTTAATTTTCTTCCAATTTCTTCCAGCATTACTGTAGATAGTTTTTCCTCCAAGGAGGCCAGACCAATTAAAACTTGTGGTAGCTTTTTCTCCCTCTGTGTGACTCCATACAGAGGGCCAGATTTGCTCCCCCTCTCCCCATTGATAACTTCCTCACATGAGTAGTCCCACAGAAAGGAGCACACTTGTATGACTAATCTGCTCAGCAGCATACAAAGTTCACTGTCTGGACTAGAATTAAATGACTTTTCTGTAGAGCACGACAGAGGTTGCAGAGGGGACGGATTAAAACTCCGGAGTCCCTAGTGGCAAATGCCTTGCTTTGAGAACTAGACCATTCTTCCTGTCTAACTTAACTGAGTCTGGATACCAACATTTTTTCTCAGATATTTCCTTTCCCCTTAAGAAATAAACAAAATGCAAAGGTTTTCCTGTAAGGGTCTCCTCAGTTGTGCCGCTCTGTCTTAGTTGGATTAAGTGCCTGAAAATAGTCTTGTTTTCCCAGACACTTGCTTGCCAAACTTATTGAGCTAGCAGATGTATTGCTGTATGTTGGCGCATACATTACCTCAGCTTAAACTAATTTATGGGATGTGGCACCTCTGACACAGTTCCCCTGTTCCAAACAACAGTCTTAATCAGTCACACTCAGAAACATGTATAATGCTGAGGAGCTGTAACTACTAGTAGCTTTTCTCTTGATTAGGACTTTGGCGCTGGTCCATTATTCAGCCCTCTGTGAACAAATGCGTGAAGCAGCTCACTGAAGCAGAGATGGCATTGACAGACGGGTCAGTGATTTTTTTTGCTGTCAGGAAGAACAAAAATGTGTTGAGACAACTGTGAGACAAGGAAAGTCATACAAGAGAATCCTGCCTTCTTAAATTTCTTCCTTGAAAAAAGATGTCTGGAGTGAGCCTGCACTAGACCGTGGTAGCATTTATTTGTTGTTTCTTGGGATGCTATGGAGGATAGAGCATCCTGAGGTGCTGGAGTATCTCTGCAGTCACTTTGGAAGATAGGGATGCTGACTCTGGCTCTCGGCTCTGCTTCCTAGAAAACTGCAAAATATGGCCGTCAATATAAGCATACCCAAAGGGCTGCTCCAGATTGGAGCAAGGTTGCACATCTCTTCATGGACTACTCTGAAGTCTGGGAGGACTAACATCTCTACCTCTTTCCTAGGTCTAATCTGCTTCATCTTTTCTAAGCTAAGAACTACATCAGAGAGTCCCTGGTTATGCACCACACTTATTCCTGCATAGGCTGTGGTCTCTTTCTCAGCAGAGTTGTGAATTTAGCCTGATATCCCCCTCAGCACAATTTTAACTGAGGAAAAGGAAGGAGAAGCAGGAACCGAGGACTGAGAACTTACAGAGAAATGCTAGATAGAGCTAAGTACAATCCTCTGTCCATCTGTTTCTGCAGCTTGTTTTGTAACTCAGGAAAAGAATTAAGGTAATTAACTAAAGGAATTCACTTTAAAGAGTGATCAGCATTTAGATGTGTTTTCCTTAAAGTCTGCCAAAAATATTTTTTCCATTTAACTCACAATTTCTCACTGCCTCTTCCTTTACTTTCCAGCTAAGTGAGCTGTTTCAAAAAACATTTGCCTGTTCTTTAAGGGAAAAAGGAGAAAAAAGGGAGGAAGCTAAAAAAAATGGTCAACAAAGCCAAATGAAAACTTGAAAGTTTTCGCATTTTTATTAACTAACTTTAAACTGAGAAAAACCAAATCCCTCTGAAGTTTGGTTTGGCCCTTTTTTCACCCTAAAATATGTGGATGTGCAGTAAGATGGATGAAATCTTACTGTGAGAAATGGGCTCATGGTGAAGGTCCCGCTGGTGGGCATGAAGCAGCGTCTTACTAAGCTGGCATAGCTCACCCTCATGTCTGGGAATTTTACCTTACTTTGACCAACAAAGGACACCCTGAGGTGTTTCACCCCATATTTGAAACAGAAAGCAATTAAAAAAGAAGGAAAACATGACTCTGGTTATTTTTGTCAGCCTGGGTAGGGTGGAGCTGCTAGCAGTGCACCAGACACCAGAGCTGGCACGGACTGCACTGAGCTGGGCAGGGAGGGAAACAGAGCTGTTTTCAAGCACTCTTGAGTTGCCAAACCACCACTCCACATGACACTAACCCTGCCCTGACCCTCCTGCCCTGCAAAAAAGGCCATTCTGCCCTATCCAAGGCAACACTGCCTCTGCACGAGGTTTCAGCCTCTGTGGATATGCAGGTTATATGGTGGCGTTTGGACAGAAAATATTCTGGCCCCACAGCTGCGAGGGGAGGGAGGAGGAGGGCACCCCATGGGCCCTCCCGTAAGTATGTGGGACACCTACATATATGTTCTGCCTGCCTCAAATAAGGGGATTATTTTTCATCTGTTCAGAATGAGGTAGGAGGAACAGAATGGATAATGTCTGATTTTTAAAAATATACATAGGCATAGATGAGTCCATTTCTCTCAGTGAATGGTGTCTTGTCATACGAGAACTAAAGTCTAATAAGAAAAAGGTGCAACAAAAATGATGCCTGGAGGAGAGATTGGAAGTACTTTTGGTTTTCTGGTTGTACCCTTTTAGAATTACATCCCCTTAGCAATCTGGAACCAGCTTTTTCATCCCTCAGATTTAATGGGTTTAAGGCAAATGTATTTGTGTACTATGGGCTGAAGATAACAAAACCCAAAAAGATTGTCAAAAGCCAAACCCTAAAGCTTTGCAAATCCGACTTTTCCTCATGCTTTCTTTCATATGTCTAACTTCTGTGTGTTAAACCTACCTGGAACTCTCCTCTCACTGGTAACTCTGAGGAGGACTAAGAGACTCAGAATTCTAGGTTTGTTTTTTTCAGTACACCGTGCTCTCTGACTGTCAGCATCCCATAAGAAACAAATTGCCATGACTAATAAGTTTCATCTCACACTTCACATGAAGAGGTTTGGTAGCTTTTTCCAGAGCCTTAAACTGAATCAGGGATAAGCCAACAAAGAGATTACAGATATATCAAGAGTTTATTTTGCGTGATTGCCACATATTTGCTGCCAGATACAGTATCCTGTTTTCCCTCTGCACTTCACTTGGAGATCAGATCAAATAAATCTCAACTTCTCAGTTATGTAGAAATAAAGCAAACTGCCCTCCAGTTCTGAAATACTTTTTATTTAGCCAGAAATGAAAAAAATGCCAGGCATTATGTTGAGAGAATTCACCTGATTTGAAAAGAGATTTTGCTGAAAGGTTTTTTCAAGTCTTTCCTAGGAGATGAGCCTGTGAGCCCAAACCATGACAAACAGGACTGAAGGGAGAGGAGAGAGAAAAAAACAATCCTCTGTGGACTTTTTCACTTAAAAATACTTTGGTTGTTTTCTGAGAGCTTTTCTTTTGAGCCCTGACCTATTTCCACCTGCTGCCTGGCATTTAATGAAGCACATTGCTAAATGAATCCATTGTTATGGTTGGAAATAAATTTCCTTACTGGCAAATGTTAGACTTTAGGATGCTTTTTATGGCCTTAGACCTCACAGTCAGCACATCTTTGGGTGGATGCTTTCTGAAGCAGCTCCTGGTGTTGCCTCTCCTCTTAGGTCTCTTGACTGGGCACAAGTGACCTTTCTTTGATCTACAGAGCCTCTGTAGCAAAGTGGCTGCTTGTTACCCAGCAATGATGAGTCCATAAAAAATGCTTCAGCTTTTACCAGACACAAGGAAACCCATTGTGTTGAATTGACAGTAAAAAACATCTTCAGGGTAATTATGTTGCAGGCAGTGGTATATTTAGAAAGTTTATCTGTCTTTAGTTGTGGTGAGTGAATAGGAGGACTAAAATGATCCTGCTGCTGAATGCTCTTGGAATAATCAGGTGCTGGTGACTGCAATCAGCTCTGGTAAATAATGTGTGAGTCTGTGATCTCCCAGAACATTTGTCTGTCAGCACGAGTCACGATTGCACACCCACATGCCCACCAGACTTACCTGCTCTCTTCTGTACTGTTCTATATGCACTGCTCTGCTTACAACTCAGGCCAGGGCAGAACCTGGCTTCACTGGAAGTCAAACAAATCTGTTACAAACTTGTCATTCCAACAGCTTTTTACTAATGACGTAAATCCTTTCTAGCTGCTGGTGGAAAAAATCAGCTGATCCTATGAAAAGCAAATTTAGGCACTCCAAATGATCTAACTCGAGGAGCAGAAGTTGTGGACATTGTGATGTGGAGGATTAGAGGAAGATGCTGAGGAAATTCAGTTCATTGGGCTTGGTGGGTGTGAGATGTTGGGATGCATTTTGCCATGGATGTTTAGTGCAGGAACTCTGCAGACACTCATTTCATTCATTCATCTTCTGTGAAAACCACAGAGCACTTAACAGCAGAGTCTGAAGGCTTTAGTGGCATGTAGATGTATAAAAATGTATTGGACTGTACAGAATAAAAATAAGGCAGATTCCTGCCCCTGGAGCTCATCAATTAGATTCCAAATGCCCGTGTTGAATTCCAGCTTTGAGAACTTTGAGTGCCAGGCAGGCTTTCCACATGCCTTGAATTCAGGGATTTGCTGGGGACTCAACTCTTGCTACGTAGCTCCAACCTTTTCTTCTGCTGCTCTGGGCTGGCTTAAGAGGCTATTGCACTGTGAGCTGTGAGAGAAATAAATTCTCTCACAGAATTAGAGAAATAGATTCCACAAACTACTCCAAGATTTGTAAGACTCTGAAATAGGTTCAGAACTGGGAAGTGAATTTGCAAGTTTATACCCTGGCACTTCCTCTGTAACCAGCTGAGCCTAAAAGCTGTGAGCAGGGCATTCCTACGGGAATGAGCCATCTCTAGAGGAACCAGCAGTGGCTTAGGGCCACCACACACTCAGGCACAGGGAATGAGACTGGGCCACCTCTGCTCACTGTCTTTGGTAGATGCACTGTAGAAATCTGTCAGGATACTGGGTGCCTTCTGGATGACCCCAAGGCTTGGCTTTGCTGTTTCTGATTAGAAATATATGTAACCCATGTCTTCACATCCCAGCGTTTAGAGGAAAAGGTTGAAATTCAGCAATGATCTGAATTGGTTGGCTCCAATCCAACTGTAATAGGGAAAAAAGTCTTAATGGATATAAGTGAATATCAAACCTGAAGGAGAGGAACTTGACAGGGCGAGATGGAGATCACTGTGGCACACTGAAGAAGATTTCACTTGCTCTGACCTATAATTTTTGAGATGTGCTGCTTTTTCACTGAAAACTATTTCAACTAGAGATTTTGACCATACTCTTCAGTGATTTTTCATTTTACAGAACCTAACTCTGTTCTGCATGTCCTGATATCACTGGGAGAGGGAGCCTCATTGCATAACCTTAAACCCTGTTAAGCTTTGTTTATTCTTACCAACATATTACATGGATTGTTGCTAGGATTCTGTGGATTCTGTGGATGGAGGGAATCAATCTCAATGAAGTACCTAGAGAACAGTGATTGTGATGCTAAAGAAATCACCACAGCAGTAGACTTCAATTCCTGATTACCAGCAGAGATTTGTGGACTCAGGCAGTTGCTGTCTCTTAGCATCTTATCCCCTTACTAAAATTTCTGTGCATCAGGCAAGGGCTGATGAAGAGGACATAATGAGAGAGGCTCTATTTTTGCTAATAGGAACTTCATTTTTAGAACTCTCAAGCAAGCATCAAGTTCATAAGACAAAAATATTGACAATATCTTACAAATACTTTTGTCTGTCACCAGGCCAGCAAGCTGCTTTTCTGGAGCTTAAACTGTAACCCTGGAAGCATGTAGGCTTTGTGAGCCTGTACTATGTGGAGAACAGGCTTGCCAGTGAAAGTTTCAGGAATTTGCAGTTTATAAGTATGTAGCGCTTGCAATAACATCATAAATATTTCCTTTCACATCACACTTGCAGTTCCCAGCACTGTTAATACAGATGCATTGTCAATCCCCAGCGACTGAGGAAGGCGAGCTTGTCTGGAAATTGGTTCATTCCTTTACTGGAAAGCCCATTCCTTCCAAAAGCCTGTAGTGAGCTGCTTGTAAAGTGTGGGCCCCTGGTTTCCCTTCTAAGCACAAGGAGATTATTTTTGTTATTTCTTCTCTAGCAAAGACTCTGGGGTCTCTCATCTGACTTCCTGACATGTTTGTTTATCCTGGGCTTGAATAAGTCCTCCACCTCTTAAAGCCACAGACAGAAGAACTTGTCTCATTCTAACATCTCAATTCCTTTAAATCTGTTGCAGGATAGATGGTGGAATCATTTGTGCTGCCAATTTACTCAGTAATGCATTGAGAGCAGAACTGTAGCAGAAGCAAGGCAACACTGAAAATAATGACTATTTTTTCTTTGCACAGCAATGTTTGTAGACACACATTAGAATCTCAGCAAGTTTCCTTAATCCTTTTGTGCTTCTTTATATCCTTAGCATGTTTAAAAGTGGTTTGCTATGAAACAATCTGAAAAGTAAAGTGCTTATCTGAGAAATTAGCATAACTTTAAATCTTAAGTTTGTTTAATGTATCTATGATAACAAAAATTTTAAAAATCCACTCTTTGCATTGAACCTGAGCAAAGAATGAATATAAAAAATAAGCTGATTTTGCTCTTTAAAGGTTTCTGATATGCAAAAATAAGCAAGAAGTGAATGGCAAGATCTGTGAGAATACAGACGCAGACATCAAGGCTCTTTCTGCAGATTTAGAGAGATGTGTGTCCATGGAATTGCTCCATTATCATATCCAACAGCTGACTTAACACTCTAGCTGAGAGTCCAGCAAACAAGATTTGTGCTATGTTGTGTTCACTCACCTCTGTCCATGTCAGATTGTGGTCCAGGAATCTGGACTGTCATGGTCCAGTCCAGCACCGTGTCTGGTGGGGCTCAGCTGGAGCTGCAGTTGCATTGGCAAAGCTCCATGGAAATGGACAGTAGTGATGATGATGATGATGATGAGTTTTATCTGAGAGCTGAGGACATGGCTTTACTCTTGGATGTAGTCTTGAAAGGAGCCTGCTAGACCTGCTTTTAAAAGTGTGTCTTTGAAGGAACCCATTGGCTTTGCAGCTTTAGTCTTGCACAAATTCCATGTTCCATAGGGTGGAACCCAGCAGAGCTGCAGCTCTTGTTGAGTACCCAAACTCTACCAAGAGCTAAGAGCTTTAGTGCATCATGTTTTTTGAAACCTGCAAGAGCAAAACCTTCAGTGGAACCCTGCAAGGGGGATATCACAACATCCAGCTTTCTGCATGGAACTTAGATGAATAAGATTTGAGTATCAAAACATCATTGTTTCTGAAGAGATCATTATCCTGCCTAACAACACAAACACAGATTATAAACCTTGGATGTCATGTTGTGTATTTACAAAGTATGCAAAACCAGGAACATATTCCCCCAAACACAGTAGGAGTCAAGGTGTTTTCAATTCTTAGCTTTTCAGAGACAGCATGGTGAAAACTGTCTTTCTAGACCTTTTCACAGGGTTCCCATGTTTCTACTTTAATGCTGAATTTTGTTTCTTTTCTTTGCTCTCACTTATGTAACTCTGTCCCCTAATACACAGAAGAACATGCATGCCCTTGTGATATAAATATGTACCTAATGAAGCCATTCTGCCGATGTGTTTGAGGTGTCCAAATTGCTTTTCATTTGCCTATGCTTTGGGTGGTTAAGGTACCCGTGCTTTAAGGTTACTATCAGCTCATACTGTTAACTATCAGACTTTGATAAATTGTTCTTTAACGACTTTGTGTTTATTGACTTTGTCCAAAGGACTCAGTTGAGCTTTAAGGGAGATTTTGAGAGCTCCATTAATTTCACTCTTCTTCAAATCCAGATAAGCAAATTAATGAGGCAGATGCTGATCCCTCTGAAAAGCCACCTGGACTTTTTCTATCCCTTCCCATACATTCCCATGAGGAGATACTCTGCTGGAAGTAAGACAATGGCTACATGAACAGTGGCTGTTGCAGACTGTACCCCACCTCACAATGGCTGAGGCTGGGTGTGGGGCAGGGTGGTTGGGTGTGAAACCTCACCTTCCAGGGAATAGAGCACTCCACAATCCTGGCTCATGTGGCATGAAAGCTGTTCTTGCAAAAGGAGCAGGAGGGAGCTATGTGACACCTTGGACTCTTCACAGGGCAAATCCATGTCAGTTTATTTGTTGCTTTTCCACAAATAACCACATTTGGAGGGAGAGTTTATTTCCTCTCCCAAAGTTTGTATATTCAGAGCAGTGTTTCCTAACACAGACTCCGTGCTCATCCTGTGTTCTTTGTCCTTTCATCTCCAATAATCCAACATTAATATTTTGGTTTTGTGGTTTTCTAACTATTCTGTAGTATTACACAGGAATGCCTCCAGTTTGGCTAATGGCATGTGCTTTGAATTATTATTATTAATCATAATCATAATAATATTTCTTCCAGAAATACAGAGTTCCTAGATAGAATCAGAGCCCTACTGGAACAAGTGTTCTATACATGAATGTACTGTCTTAAGAACAGATTTAGTTTTCTAACTATTACAATAAATTTCTAATTGCTAGCAAACCAGAAATCTTCATGATTTCTTTAAGCAGACATTTTGTTCTTTCTTAATATGAAGCAGTACTTCTCATTGTTTGTTTGGTTTGCACGGCTTGTTGTCACTGAGTTTTGTTTTTTACACGTTCATCCTCATCTACTTAAGTCTCATGGTGTTTCTGTAGATGCATCTTGTCAGTATTGTCTTTAAACTTATTTAGGGAGAAGACCAAATGGAAGGGGACAAAAGTATTCTCTGCATAGTACCAAGTATAACATTTGTTTCTGAGACTGCCCTGGCTTTGGTGCACATGGCTGCTGGTCTTTGGAGTCAACAAACGCCTTATATTTCATTGTCTAACACACAAACAAACCCCAGTTACATAAAATATTGTCATGAAATGCAGTGTAGTTTTGCAATGTGTGAATCAAGTTGAGCTTAAAGCAAATCTCCAGTTCCTGGGAACATAAACAATGGTGAAGTTTTGGATCCATGTGTGAATTCTGTAGCTCAGGCTGACCTGTAGCAATTTAATTGCTGGATATTGCTAGGACCTGATTAATACCTGAGAGTTCAGATGCTGACAGTGACTCATTTCCTTCTTACTGCCAAGGGAAATGTGCTTCAACATAAGGCAACAGGCAGGAAGAAAGGATAAGGAAAAGTCAGCCCACTGCCATTTCACAAATGGCATTAGGCTGAAATCTCTTATCCTAGGAATTGTTTAAAACAATGCATGGTCTGTGAAAAATAATCTGGAGAATCTCCATGAAGAATCTCTCCAGACCAGAGCAGACTGTGAAAGCCAACAACAAATAAACCACAAAGCTTGTTATAGTGAAAAACAAACAAACAAACAAATGAAAATCAAAACCTAAAAATTCATTCCAGGGCTTGTAATTTAGGACAAAAAGGGGAAAATGCATTAGATTGACTTAAAAAATAATTTAAAAGGCATGTTCTAACTTGCAGTGTTGTTGCAGTGAACTCAGAGTTCTATCACTCTGTTCTTCCAGTGGAGCAGACTAGATTTATATGTGGTTTTGGAAGGGGGGAAAGAGCAGATTCTCTCTCAAATCAGTTTGGTTTAGAGTACAACCTGATGTAGCTCTGCTTTCTCTCATCAGTGGATGAAACAGCATTTTTTCTTTACACACAGAAATGGTAACTGCTAAAGGGTGTTACTTTCTCTTTTGCTGGTTTCAAATTGCTCTTTCTATTATTCTAGAATTCACTGATCTTCATGGAAGAGCCTCTTGAAAGTACTTATTCAGATCATAGGTAGGTCTTTATGTCTTATGCCTGTAATACCAACAAAATATCCTCATTACATGGTATCTTATTTGCCCCTTGAAGTCAGCCAAAAAGCCTCCGATTTACTTTTGGCTCAGACTCTGAATGTTGTTTTACTAATGTCACACCAATAAACACTGCTTTAAACACTTCTGAAAAACAGCTGAAAGCTGTATATTTGCTTTTCCTAACTTCTCTCTTAGAAGATGACACACACATCCTTAAGCCAAGCCTAGCCTGAATTAGCTGCTGTCAAAGAATACCTGACATAAATAATGTTGTATTAAAGCAGCTACAATAAAGGGAGGAATTTTTAAACTCCCACACTGTTCTCATACTCAGACTTGCTATAGTAATAGAACCTTATACATATAATTTTGAGTAATGTATACTAAAAAGCTCCATCAAATTAGCATTATCCCCTTTGGCCTGGCACTGCTCACTGCTTCCATGCTCTTCATTAGAAGAAATCTATCTGATCTATAGTTGTACTTCTACAATTTTTTTCAGGTACTTTCTCTGCACATCACCAGACAGCTGCCTTAAGACACAGTGACCCACATTTCCTTAGAGAACCTCTAATGAGAGCAATTTGGAGCAGACAGCAATTTTAAAGATATTTAGTCTAAAGCATAATGGGTAAGTGATACGAGGGGGGGTTCATGGGCATTGATTGGCTTTTTGGCAGAAAATAACCGGGGTATTTCAGGAGCTCTCTAGCAATTTTGATGATGCTGCCTCTCATGAAAACGGTTCTGTTTCACTGCCTGCACAGAAGCAAATCTAGTGACAGGTTTCAGCAGTGATGCAGGAATCACCTCTTTTCCATCCTAACTTAAAACCAGGACTTTGTATGCTACTCTGCTTAATGAAAATACTGCTGTTTTGTCCATGCACAGATGTAAGGAAATGAAAAACAATTTAAACTATTCAGAAGTCATTTATGTTTACTTTTATAACATAACTCCTCCAATGGTCTCTTCTAAAACAAGAGGAAATATATACTGAGATCTAATTCCAATTCAGAAAGGTGCTTGATGTTTCTGATCAACTGTAAGCATATTAAAATACTCCTAAATTAAGATGTAAACATAAATATCTTTGTTGTATATCAGGCTCACAGTTTTGTGATAAGATTTCCTATTACTGCATTGTTACTTTTGTGAAGTAAAGAATGCTTACTGTAAATTTAATGTATTACAGTAACCTAGCAATGATTACCAAGGTTTCTTTCAGAAGGAGCAAACTTGGTTTATATTCTTCTGTATTTTTATGTGGTGAATATTCTTTTCAAAACCCCTCTTTTGGCCTTTGTTCTCCTGTCAGTGTGGATTAATGAAACTGCTCTATCATAGGGATTGTCACGTAGATTTTCATGGAGCTTCCATTACAGGCATAAGTTGAACAATTTACCTCTGCCTCTAAATGATGGCCTGCAAAGGGTTTTACTCATGGTGCTTGCATTCCTTCCTCAGGAAGAGAAGAGCTGTTATCAGTCACTAGTGGCTTTACCAGAGTGTGTCAGGTATAGGTGAAATACAGGGCTGTCACCTTCAAAGAAATTGAATTCCACAGCAGTATCAGGCATTTGAGTTTTATTCACTTTGTTAAGCAGTTTCTATGGAGTCTACATCCTGCATCTGACAAAACAAAATGCTGAAGGGAGAAGCACACAGGTTTGTGGAGTGTCGGAATGATGCTTCAGCTGCCTTGAGCTGAACGTAGTTCCTAACAGATGAAAAACATTTTAGTTCACTTGAGATAACTGCAAGGCAGCCAAATGATTACATTCAAACTTTCCAAAGCTTGGAAATATTTGCTTCTGAGTCACAGCCAAACATGAGTAACTGCTGCCCAGAAGGGATATTGTTGTTTGGAAAGAGAGACAGCTATAACTGATTGCCGTGCTGAGCCTGGAAATTCCATCTCAGCCTTATCTTCAGCATCATGCTTTTGCAGCACTCTCACGAGCTCCACCACTGCTGAAGCAGCAATCCAGGAGCAGCAGACCCACCTTTATGATGCAACAAACTGCTCCAACAAAAATGGTGGTGAATCCCTACACTGAGAAACAAGTAGTCTAGCAAGCAGGTAGCCCAGAGAACAGAAAGCAGTCATCAGTGTTCCTTCCAAAAACCATAAATGTACTGCATACAACTCAGCAACTAACATTTTTTAAATTTGATTTTGATTTTTTGATTTATGTGGTCAAACAAGATGTTCTGCCAGAATTAAATACAGGTTAGCTTTTATCAAATGACTGTGAATAGTTGGCTATTAACAGAGAATTTGTGACTTCAAATCTTGGCCCTTGGCAATTTATTTTTGCATGTTGTGAATGATATTTCATCTGTTTTTTGAAAAACAGTTGTTCTTGGAGCAAGAATTAAGCATTCCAAGGACCTACCATAAATTAAAAAGAAGCATGTAGAATCTTTGCAGAAACAAGTCACATAGGAAATGCCTTCAAGAGTTTTCTATTAGACTGGGCAAGAGATACTGATTGGGATACTCACGGAGAAACAAAAGTAACAGACTTGCAATATCTGCTCTTAACTTGACTTAAGGTGCCAATATGTCTCTATCCAATCTTGTCCAAGAAGACTTTCTTGAAGACCGTGGTATGATCTTCCCTTCTCAAGCATCCTGCCATTTTTTAATGGGAGAAGGTATTAACTTTATGAAACAGTAAAAAAAAACACCATTCCCAACTTAAAAACAGTGCTTTTCCTGTGGTGCTTCAAGTCTATATATGGATTTCACTCACCACCAACCAAAATGTTCCTTCTCTAAGAGGAGAAAGACTGACTCTTGGAAAGGACTAAAAGGTTCTGGGCATTCGGAGTCTCTCCTTGCTGCCAGCTTTTCAGCTAAATACAGTTGCAGACTCTCCACTGTGCATGAGGGGATAAAAAGCAGATGTCTTTCAATACCCATGAAGTTTCTGTAACTGTCATTTAAAAGAAAACACCTTTGACTTGTGCAGCAGGCAAGCCTGAACTGAAACCACAGGGAGAGAGCAAATATGATCCTCCTGGTGAAACCACAGGGAGAGAGTAAATACGATCCTCCTTGTGTCATTTTTAAAGCCTCTTTTCTGTCTGTAACTGCTCTTTAAATGTAAATAAACACTGTTCTCTTAATATGTGAGTTTCTACCCCAGAACTCTATTAGGGATTGCACAAATATTACCTCAGTGTATATTCAGACATTATTAAAACAAATTACTCTATTGCAGTTCAGCTAAGGCCCATTCATTCATTCATTCATGATGGTGGTGGACTGTGCAATGTCCCTGAGGTATGCCAGAAACAACCGTTCTGTTGTAAGCTTACACAATCAGTTATTTAAAATTGATTTATTTTGTTAATATCGTATAATGGCTCCCAGGAGGAGATGAAAACAAACAGATCAGAGCTGATTATGCCCCCAGGTTATAGCTTGAGACAAGGCAGTAACTCGTGGGTCTAGAACTCATAGCTACAGAAAGATACTGCTTTGTGCTCTGTGTGCTTTTTTCTCCCTGCAACCCTTTGAACCTCACAGTATTCATGAGCCTCAGGTCTTAAACCATCACAGGCCTGCATTGTACAGCTTGGCCCAAGGTCTCCAGATTGCCTGGACTGTACCTGGCAGAAGTCTAAAGGGGTCTGTCTTGTATACACAGCTACGGGTAGTTTTAAAACATCGTTTACAGCTCCCCTGCTCTTAGGTTCCTCTAGTCTTTGGCCAACTATTGGCATTGGATAAAACTGACCAAAGAAAAAGAAAATCCAACAGCTGGAGATTCCTGGTGAACAGAGACAACTAGTTTGTTTCCCCTTTTATATTCTCTGTATTGAAAACACCAAAGACGTGACCTAGAATAAAAAGGTCTGTATTGGGATTGGCTCAGCCAGAATAGGGAATTTGGAGCCATGCTCTGATTTGGCTTCCAAGGGGCATTTTAACATATAGACATCTCTCTCCCTCTCAAAATCATTGCTCATGGTTTCATAATTTCATGGTTTTCATCTTTCATGGACATGGTTTCATGTGTTGCATGTTCCCGACTCTCCATTTGTTTCCATTTTCTTGTCAGATGCAGGTTTCTGTTGGCTTTAATTAGCTCTAATTAGTCAGTGGTATGACTATACAGCAGCTTTCTTTTGCCACAGGAGAGGAGTCATTCCTAACCTTGCTGCTGAGGTCATTCCTTAACCACTGCTGCTGTAAACAGCCCATAAATTACTTTTGCAGAAACAAAGCAAAGGGTCAGAAACGCGATGGAAGCAACGTGCTATGTCCTATGTCCACACTCACTCTGAACTGCAATGAATGCTCTCAAATGAGAGGCTGTTCAGCCAGCTGGATGTGGCACACTAGAGAGGGTGGCTAAGAATGTAATTTCTGAGTAGGACTGTTACCCTGGCTGCTGTCACTGTGGTAAAAATCCCTTCTGGCTGCAGTCAGACATGAAAACCTGTGGATGTCAGACATGAAAAAAAGTGGGAGCTGCTCCACTCACATGTAATGCACCAAAGTGGTATTATCATACACATTCCCTTCTCAGCGAAGCTGGGTAAGGGCCGTCAGATCTTTGCTCTAAATCTAAAATTCATACCTTGGAGCTACTCGACTGCTGATCACTATGTAGCCCTGCAAGACTAAATCCTTGGGATTCTGTTGCCTGGTTGTGTTTGCCTCTGCAATCCATTCTTTTAGATAGTCCCTGAGGAGCAGCATCTGCCTGGTCTGAATGGTGATAGATCGCTGGAAGCAAAGTCATCCCCCATCTGTAAGAGAATCACAAGTTTTCCTTATATTCCTGGATCTCTGAGGCTTTCAGTGGATAACAAGATTTTACTTCATTCCTTTGGCAACAATCTAGGGATCTGTCCTATAAAACAGTTACATCACTTCAAATGAAATGAGACCAGGACAAGGATACCTTTCTGTTTTCCTAATACCTAGTTTAACTGTTGCTATTTTAATGATATTTGGCCTTTAGATTTAGGCCCGACTCAAATCTCTGGGAGCTGAGCTTTCAAGGCAGAGCTGTCCATACCTCTCTTGGGTAGCTGTATCAAGTGTATCAGACTGACACAACTGTGACCCTGAAATGTACCTACACCTGTGGCTTCTTTGGGCCCTGCCAATTACAAGAGGTTGGGTTTGTTTCTTTTTTTTAAATGATGAGTATAAAACTCACTGTTGTTTAATTTGAGAGTTCTTTTTGAGATGCGTGAAAGGCATAAGGTAAAATAGATTGAAAGTATACATCTGTCATGAAGACTTGAAGTTGTTTTCTTCCACACTATACCTATTTTGACTATTCAGATGGTAAACTATCCCTGGTTTTCACTAGGATCTCTAAATTTACCAGTAATGCATAAACAACATTAAGTAATAGTAGGGTTACATACATGTATCTATAAATACATACAGTATATTTACAGCACAAGTCTGTTTTGTAAATATCAACTTAGGACTCTGCTTTTCTCATTCAGAGCTTTTTATCAAGGCAATCTTTTAGTTAAATTTAAAAGCACATGAAATTTCCAATAAAGGACAAACTTTAGAAAAATAATAGCGTAGGCATCGGGACAAAAAGGATGAGCAAATAATAAAGTTTATATGTAGAGTATGGATCAGATTTCAAAAGCAAATGGAATAAACTTAAGCAAAACAGCATGTATTCCAAATTGGAATCAGCTATAATATTATGAGAAATCTGTGTACCTCCTATTGTAAATATTTATACTTTTGAGTTTCCTTAGTAAACTGCCAGATATTATTCCCCAAAGAACATTATTTACTTGTTTTAGGTTTTAGCTTATCTGACCTTCAATTCTCTCGTGAGATCAAATTCTCACATTACTGACACATGGGGTTTTTTTATTGCAGATCAAAGGGGAATACAATTCATACATGCATTACAGCATCATCTTTTAACACCTAGCAGACCATAGTGACCAAAATTTGACTTCATGGGGCATTAAAATTTGAATATGATGCCAGAAAAAGTGCCGTAAATATCCCTGGAACTGAAATCCACTAGTTATCATCATATGCATAACTTCTTCACAGTCTTCCCTATGCTAAATCACTGCCAGTACTGCAACACAATTTCAAAGGGAGGATTTAATGCAGTCAGAGATCAGGGGATTATTAGTGCAGGAATTATTCTATTTAAATTTACATATTAATTCTGCTCTGTCTCAGTGTACCTGCAATTATTAGGTGTCTGACAATACACAATTGATCAGTCTTGCTCAAGATGACGAGACAGACCCTGAATTCTATCTATCCTACCAATCTAATTCCAAATTATTGTGTATCTGTAGATAACTTCTGTCCCATCTTTCATGCTTTAAATTTTATCTGCTGCCTACTTTCCCCACTGCTTAATAGGGATATAGTGAGGTTTACATGCCTTGGACTTAACTGCCTTGATGCCTGCCTGATAAAAGTCACCATAACAGCACAGTTTGTTATTTTTGCTTTGAGCTTTTACATGGAAAATGCAGTATTGACTTCAATGGCACAAGATCCAGCATTTGTTTCTACAGGAGGTTGCAAGGGAAATGGAAACTCTCAGTGAAGAGTTCATCTCTTCACTAGCTCACAGTCAGTAATTTAAGGTGAGCTTCCTATGTGCATTTGAGTATCTCCCATCCTTTTGGAAAATCTCTTTGTTCCAGGAAGGTGTGACTGGCCATTAAGTAGAGAACATTCTGCCACAATTGCACGTGCTTTCCAACATCACTGAAAACATCCTGTTCTGTCATGTTGGTGTGTCTGTTTAACTTATAAGTTCCTTAGGTCAAGGACTGTCTACAGCTCCTTGTTTATATGGTAATTACTAAATCTTTGTCCATCTTGATTAGTCCCTAGACATTACAATAATAAACAAAGCAGTTAGGACTCATCAGTCACATCAGATTTGAACCAGAAGCATAAAGGCAAGGCCTTATCATCCCTTGTGCCATTTATTCAGTCTTTTTTCAGCACAAGACTTTTCTACCTCCTCCTTCCCAGCAATCCCCACCTCTTATTTTTTCTTTATGTGGCTAAAAACAGGTAACAGGATAGTCTCAAAAGTTCTTGGAAAACATTTGTCATCTGAGCCCCTCCAGGTCCAGACAACAATACAAAAACAGAAAAGCAGGGGGAAAAAAAGAAAAGAGTATCTAGTTTGGCAAAAAAGTTTTGATCAAAACAGCTGCAATTTGCAAGGATTAGATCTGGTCCACTGTCCTGTAGAGGTAAGAACTGGACAGTGGCTCTTTATGATTTCACAGCCCTCTATGGAGGCTGCCAGATTAAGTATGTTTTGGATGAAAGTCTGAAAAAAGAGTTGGCATCAAAAAAAGTTTTGGTGTCCACTTCCAGCCCTAACAGTTTTCTTTTAATCTTTAGCCAGGGCATGGGAAATACAATCCTCCTTCATTAAAAGTATTTAAGTGATCATCTGTTGGACTGTATGTGACTTGATATTTGCCCCCTTTATGGGATGAATAAGCTGAATGGAATCTGGTTATAGGCTGAAAAGTCACCATGGAAACTTTTACGAACTTTCTGTCCTCTTTACCCCCTCCCCCACCACAAAAATAACTTTTTCATTTCTAGAACTACTTTTCCTTCTTCTGATGGTATGTGAGGAGTAAATCATGGAGAGCATATATCTACCTGGAATAATACCTAAAACCCTTCAAGGCTGTTCTACTGTATTTTAGTTCCCTAAATCTCTCTTTCACTGTCATGTGGCCATCTAAGTGATTTTCTGAGTCCTGTTGTATGGTTACAGATAGAAGAAGGAAAAAATAATTGTTTACTTTTGGCTAGTGTAATAGAGCTTGAAATAGTAAGTGAAAGCAGATGATGAACAACCAAAGTCTCATTCTGTACATTGGTTTTGCAGGGTTTTTTCCTAGCTCTTTTGAAATCCACACACCCACCCCCACATACACGTGGCAGTGTTTGTAGATTTTGAGCCTTGGGAGTGTTAGCGGCTGAGTCTTGTGTAACCTTTCCACTCCAGGGCAGCAGCTCCTCAGCTGGTGCAGCTAAACCACTGCTGGGCACTGTCAGTGTGAAGTGAGGAGACCATGGGAAAACAAACAAGCAAGCAAAAACCAGTGTCCTGTGGAAAGCATTGCCTAACAAATAGACAAAAGGCAGTGATTTATTGGCTGCTAAGTGACATCTCAAATCAAATACCAAATGACATTAAAACTCTGTTCCTCAAAGGCTTAATATTACTCTCTGTAAGGATATTATGCACATTTCTATGACATGGTGCAAATGTTAGGGACTGAAGGACAGCTTGCCCATCTAATCTTGATTTGCCAGTTTCATTTTGATGATACAATTTGCACTTTCCAATCTGTGACTTAAATAAATGTGCAGTTTTTTCAACTTTCTGTGTTCAGGCTCAGAGGCGGCTGAGTTTGATGATAAAAGTAGTGCTTAGTTTTTACACAATATGAAGAAATTGGCTTTTGATTATCAAAGTATTACGAAGTTGTTTTTTTTTAAAGAATGATTACAGCATGCTAGTTTTTATTTTTATTTACTTATGCTTGCAGTACATCTGTCCTGATTTTTGTGTAGGCAAAATGTGGTTCTTGGTGATTGTGTGCAAATCACTGAATCCTTCTTTCCCTTTATATTCTTGTCTGTTGAAAATATTGACAATATTTTGATTTTAGTTTTAAAATACTGATGATAATTCAAAGCAGATTAATAGAGTTAAATTTAGAAGTAATGGTGAAATGCTGCAAGATCTTTGGCTAGAAAGTATTTACTGATAGGCAGGGCACTATTATTCAACTGCTACAATACTCTGGACTGTTCTTAGAATACTGATATTAAACCCAGAGAGCCATGATTATCTTCTTACATGAGCTTTATTGGATTAACAAGGTAAAGGAAATTATGTTTTTAAAAAAAATAACTTTTTTGTCACCTCCCATGCTGCTCTCCTGTGGCTGTGGCAGTTCCTACATTTACACCTTGGTTTGGATATCCCCTAAATCAGATTTCACCTTGATAGCAGATTTGTAATGTGCTGAGTTGCTTTCCTCAAATGGAGGTCCTGGAGCTGAGAAGAGGCAGCTGCACTGTACCCAGCCAGTGGTAAATACTTCTATAAAGCATGTTAGTACAGTAACATCTCTAAACCACCTCCATATAACCTCCCTTAAGTTTCTTCTGCAGATCTATGCAGGTCCCACCTTCTAACAGGACTAGCTAGCCCAGATGTCCCTGTTCTTTGCTGGGACCTCACACCCACCCACTTCCCTTTCCTGAAACAGTATGCCAGGGAGCATGATGGATCACACAAGTCCATGCCCAGACATCTGTTTGCTTTCTGTTTGGAAAAACAGCTTTTCACATTATATAGCCCAGTGTGCTGTCTTCAGACTTCTGCAATGTGTCTGTAATGTGATGATACAGGAGCCTCATGCTGGCAGCATTCAGCACTTTCATCAGCATTTCAGTATTGAGAGTTCTGTGCTTGCAGAGAGGGGAGGATTGAACTGAGGATTTGAAGTGGTCACTCACAAGAAATGTGAAGGGAATTAAGGTATGTGACTGTGATAGGATGCAAACTTTTAATAGTATTTGGTCCCTGGTTCTCACTGTGAGAGAGCCATAAAGGGGCAGGGAAAGAGTCAAAGGGCCATGAAATAAATGTTCCTGAGGGGTGTGTATGTTTCCCCATGGTCAGAAATTCTTGGCCCCTTTCATAGGATTGCCTGAAGAAAGAAAGGCCCCTCATAGCAAACAGGTACATAGGTCATGCATTTAATAGGCAGGGCCAGCATCAGCTTTCCTTGTTCACATGGTTCTTCCCAGCTTAGTCCTTCATGGAAGCAGAAAGTGACCACTGCATGCTTTATTCATTATGTTTTCCATTCCATTTCCATTCAATTTCCAAACCAACTGGGGGCTAGTATGCAGTGATCTCTCATCCATTTCCTTTTCCTCTGCCCAAACTGAAAGATGGAGATTGGGCTTGATAACAACTCTCATGTGATGTCGATGGATGCCATAAAGGATCCCACGTTGTCAAGAACTGTGTAACTCTCTGGTTTACAGGTGAGAGACGTACAAGGGAGAGGAGTAGGAAATTTGGACAAATCTCACTTCAGAAGTTTATTTTGTCTAGAGTATAAGGACCAATTTTCTGAGTAGAGTAACCACTGGACCAGATGGTCTGCTCTGCTGTTACTCACACTGAGGTCAGGGATCTGTGGAACTGAGGGGATGAATTTTACTGGAGGAATGAGATGTCTCATAAGGCTTCTACTGCAAATCCGTGGATTTGGACCCACAGCAACAGGACTAACTAGCACAGACATCCCTGTCCTTTGCTGGCTCCCTGCTGGAACCACACACACCTACTCTCTGCCTTGAAGCAGTAGCCAAGGAGGTATGGGGACAGTGGGATCTGCAGGGAGGAATCAGCTGCTCTGTGAACCCCATGCACTAGGCAGCTTTTGAGACTTAAAATAAAGAGGATGAGCCTTTCCACTGTGAAGCTGGAGTGCTGAAAAAGGAAGGGAATTCCTGTTCCTAACTGCAGTCCTTTGAATTCTCATTAATCACTCCCTCATTTGCCTTTTACAATGCCAGCTCTAGAGATCCCACTGATTTTTCCCTATTCTCTTCTCTATACCCTCAGAACCTACTTATCACTGAGCATTTAAGTGTTGTGTACATCATGGAGAAATCTCCAATTATTTCTGAATTAGTTTCTTGGTGCATAGTATGTTATTTTTGTTGTTTTTTCTTTGAATTACCTTATATCTCCATGTTATTATGCACAAGAAAATTACCTTTTTTTTTTCTCTTTGTAAGAGCATTCTGCCACAAATGAAGCTCTATGTAGGAAAATGTAGGAAATGTAGGAAATGTAGGAGAAGTAGGAAAATGAGTCACTGTCCCAAATCTAATAAAAAAGTATGCAGAGAACTAATGCTTCTCTGTGGCAGTGTTTTTCATAGGGTGAGGTAAAACTGTCATCTAGTGGTCATAATCTGTTCCTGAATTACTGTTTTCATTTGGATATAGCCAGAGTATTTCTTATTCCCAGGATGAAATATACTGAAATATACCTGAAAATACTAAACTAGAAAAGAATGTGTCTGAAAGTCTTTGAGGTAAAGGGAAAAACCCTAGAATCTTTCATAAAGAATAAACAAATTTATAACTTTGTGCAGCAAAGCTGTGAAGTCCCTTTTTCCTCTCTCTCCCACAATTTACCACAGTGACATATCACTTTCTGCCTTGCTGAACAGCTGTGGGAGGCTGAAGATCAAGATAACTGAAGCTAAAATAGGCCATCAAAATAGCCTCTCTCAACAGGTATCCTGCTACAGTCATTTTACAAGTCAGTCTCAACTACTCTGCAACAAGCATGTTGATGCTATCAGAAGAGAGCTGAGTGTGTGCATCTCCTCACTTTGAGCTTCTTTGTGTACCAGCGTTTTGCAGCTGCTGATTGGTAAAGGTGATGCTAACACCTACACAATAACAACTGGAGTTCAGTGAATAAATGTGACAAACAGCAGGACTGGCACATGGTGCAACAGGAATATGCTCTTACAACAAAGGAAAACTGGCAGAGCAAAATGCAGTGTTATGAGTTTGATGACTCAGGCTGGAATATTGCTGCATAGCATTAGCACCTGCATCTAGTACCTGTGACACTGTGGACAGAAGCAGGTGTGATTCTCAGATTTTTTAACGGGGAAATTCACATGTTCTGATGAGTGAGGAAACTTCTATGCGAGCAGTGTCTCCTGGAGTGAATTGGCAAGTGTAAATCATAATACTTAGCAAACAAGCTTCCTGTCCAGTTTGGTTTCCAGATTCTGTTTATATTTGTACTTTCACAAGGTGGTGGATCCCTAGTTTTGGATTAGGATCCCTTTATTCAAGGTTCATTGCAAACTCAGGACTTCAAGATACCATCTGCCTTGTAATGCTTGAAGTTTTAAGCACATATTGAAGGGCAATGCTGTCAGAGGCAGATGATGGGGACCACAAGGAAATTACAAGACCATCTGTATGTAATTAGCAATAATTTCAGTATGACCACACCCTTAAGAATGTAATTGCTATTGAGAACATGTCACTGAAGAGGTTTAGCAAAGATATTGAATAAAAATGACAAGGTACCTTTCTGAAGGTTTATGCAGTTTCCTGACTGAGGACAGTGAGATCTGAGGTAAATGACAAAAAGCATGAGGTGAATTATTTTTAAATTTAAAGCATGGTCAAAAATAGCTGTCATCTTCAGTCCATCAGAGGGAAAAGATTTCTCAATGGTGAATGCAAGGGAGAACAGGTTAGGCTGTGGAAACCTTTTTTTACATATTCAGTATGAAATATATTTAGTAGTGAAAATTCTTTGCTTAGTATTTTCTGTGAATAAGTTTTGATCTGACTGCATAGCTTCCATGAAATTATGTTTTTATCTTTCTAGTTATGACTAAATGCATGGTACCATTTTCTGTCCTACCATTAAATATGGATCAGTTTTTATTCTCCTTATAGAGATTTTAGATTTTTAAAATTTTATTTTAATAAATTGGGGGTTCTGAAAAACGTTATTTGGCATTCCCTTGCCAATACACTCATTCTCCAGATTTGTATAAGTACACTTATTCTTTAGATTTGTATGAAGAAACCCCTGCTACATCTAGAGGGAGAATGCTCATGTCATCCAGCTCTAACAGGAAAACTTAAATTTCTGTAGCCAATAGGATAAACATAGAAGATCCTCAGGTTATTTTAATTCATAACTGGAAGTAGGCTGAGCAGTACTTCAGCAGCCACACACTCTGAACCACAGAGTAATAATGGACAGCAGGGTTACAAACTAGGCTGTGAGTAGTAAACCATCAAATATGAGTAGGTGACACTGGCAGGAAAATGCAGCTGTAAATCCTGGAAGTTGTTGGGATGCAGAGACCAGGTAGTGCCTGAAACACCACTTTTACTGGACTCTGTTGTTAGAAAAGCTGTTTGAAGCAGGTAAGTGATGATATGATGACCTTTCTTCTGATATTTGCGATGTAGCCAACTCTTACATGTTATGGTGATGGGTGATGACGGCCTTGACCTTGTTGCCATGAAACTATTTCCATTTAGGGAGGCGCAGGAGTTGATCCATGTACAGAAGCTATGTTCACTCTCAGGATTTGTGGTGCATCCATTTTTTAGTACTCCATTGCCATCCTAAAGAGTAAGTGGGCAGCTACTCTGTGAATTCACAGCAGCAGAGAATCTGCTGACGTGCTGTGTGTGTGAGCTGGGTGCTCAGGACTCTCTACACTCATAAGATAACTGTGATTATTAACTGCTTGTTTAGAGCAGAAATGTTACAAATTGTCATGGGACTGAAACATGCGTGTGAAGATAAAGTACAGCAGGAAAAGTGCAAGATGCAAATTTACCAAAATTAAATGTTGTGGCATGACATACAGCATTGGTAAATGTGGTTAGAGCCAAAACCTTTCTGTACGGGATGAGCTAAAAAGCTGCTGACTTTCTTCCTGTGACTTTGCAGCATGCTGGGGAGTTTAGAGGGCAGGCTGGCCCGACTGCTAAGAAACAGCCAACACAGCAGTTTTGTGTGGAGGATGTCTGCACGACAACAGCAGCACGGTGCACAGAGGAGCAGCAAGCACCCCGAGGGACAAAGAGGAGAGCACGAAGGGACTCTCTGCTTTAGATTTCTGTGCTGCTGGGCACCAAGAGTGTGCCTGTGCATGTGTGTACACATAAGACTCCTAATTCAATATTCTTTATCAACATCAAAAACTAAAATCCTGTTTTTCTGCCCTTACCAGGTCTGAATGTGGAACAAAGTAAAGGACAAAGAAAATAATCAACCAATTGACAACTTAGCAATGTCCAGGTCTGCAACTTCTGTGATTTAGTCCGGTGTGATAGCCTGTGAAGGATCATAAAACCCTACAGATAGACAGCAGGTTAACAGGTGATACACTTCTGTAAACATAATATATTGCTTATAAACTGGCAACAATCTTCCTTCAAGAGCTGATGAACCCCATTTATGAACACTGAACAACATAAACCACTTTCCAGTCTACAGAAAAAAGTCTTAAGAAGTGATGGCACTCTATTTTTGAGTGGGAAACACAGTCACTGGTCAGTATTACACCTGTTTTAAGTGGGGAATTTCAGAGGATTATGACTGCATTGACTGGCTGTTTTCCTTAGTAAGTCGCTGGTAACAGAGGTTCATTTAAAACTTGTTTGTAGCTGCTTGGTATTCAGCTTTGATCCCTTCCACTCTAAAATGACATGCAGAAATGGAGAAAAGCAATACTTGCATGCAGAGAGCACCTGACAAGAATGGCTGTTTCATAGCTGCTAGAGTGAGAATAAATAACTAGCTGTATCAATTTACATGAGTAATACATTTAGGAAGTGCAATCAGTTTAAAAGTCTGTTTTCCAAGCACTATGTCATAGCCCTTGGGAGCTTAGCTCAAAAGAAAGCTCTAGCAATGTGTGTCAAAAGACATTTCTAAATCTAAAGGAAAAATCCAGTTCTCGTGCTACAATCAGAGTAAGTAGCCAGTCAGTCTTTTAAAATACTGAAATAAGAGGTAGTCAACTGAGGTGTATAAATATATTTTTTTACTCTTGTTGTAAAGTCAGTTCATACTTTACCTAGAAAGGCATCAATCCAAAAAATTTGAGAACTGCTATTACATATAGGACAATTTATTTTACTTCTTCCCAAAGAATATTTTGTGAAGGTGAGAATAAGTCACCTCAAAATGAGACACAATAAGATGCATAAGCTAATTTATATACAAAAAAGTGAACCTGCAAGTACATTGAAAACAATATTAGTAAAATATCTAGACATACAAATGATAAAAAACTTCAATTGTGGTAGTTAAAATAAATATTACTACAATTAGCAAGCATTTTATCCTTTTTATACATTATTGCACATTTATAGAAGATATATGTGTACTTGTTTTGTGAAGTATTTCATGTTTGTTTCTGATAAAAGTAGCCTATGGGTTTTGAGTAACATAATTAATTATGTATTATGTATCTTAATGCCATATCTTCATAGAATCTTATGGAAAAATAATCATATCCGTGAACTGAAACACAGGATGAACATATTTAGTGGAAATCACAAAATCATAGAGTGGTTTGGGTTGGAAGGGACCTTAAAGATCATGAAGGTCTAGCCCCCTGGCATTGGCAGGGACACTTTTCACCAGACCAGGTTGCTCAGGACTCCATCCAGCCTGTTCTTGAACGCTGCCAGGGATGGGGCATTCACAGCTTCTCTGGGTGCTGTTCCAGTGTGTCACCATCCTCACAGAAAAGAGTTTCCTGCTAACACCCAACCTAAACATACTCTCTTTCAGTGTGAATCCATTTCCCCTTGTCCTGTCACTACAAGCTATTGTAAAAGTCTGTATCTGTCTTTTTTGCAGGTTCTCCTCGGGTACTGGAAGGCCTCAATTCGGTCACCCCAAAGCCTTCTCTTTTCCAGGCTGAACAATCCCAGCTTTCTCAGCCTTTTACTCATTGGAGAGGTGCTTCATTCCTCTAATCAGCTTAGATGGCCTCTCCTGGATCTGCTACAACAGGTACATGTCCTTCCTGTGCTGAGGACCCCAAAGTTGGATGCAGCACTGCAGGTGGGTTCTCACGAGAGCAGAATCAAGGGGCAGAATCCCCTCCCTCCCCTGCTGGCCACACTGCTTTGGATGCAGCCAGGATGTGCTTGGGTTTGTGCACTGCAAGTGCACAAACATAGGTTGTGTCCAGCCTCCCATCCATCCTAAGTCCTTCTCAGCAGGGCTGCTCTCAATCTGCTCATCCCCCAGCCTATGTTGACACCAGGTGTTGTCCTGACCCAGGTGTAGCACCTTGCACTTAGTCTTGTTAAATCTCATGAGATTCCCATTGGCCCACTTATCAACCTTTTCCAGGTCCCTCTGGATGGCATCCTGTACTGGCATCCCACAACACTGATTATGAACCTAACAAGTAAATGAGTGGTGCTAGTGCAGTCTCTTTCTTAGTGGGTGACCTTATAAATTTATCCCTTATTTCTGTTTTCAGAACTGGGTCTTCCCTACCATTATCTTCTGCTATTTGAGGTATTCAGTAATGATCAGTACTCAGGTCACGTGTTACTAACATAAGAAGTAGGAAAAGTGGCTGTTGGTGGAAGAGTGTTTCATTTTAGTTCAGACATAGCACTCCTCCAGTCTCCCAAATGTGTGCATTCATAGTGTCAAGTGCATCAAAGTAACAACTACAAGTGACTGACAAAGCTAGGATCTCCAAGGTAAGAACAGCAAAGGGAAGACTGGAAAAGACAACTTCTTTTCCAAGAAAAACTATGGTGTGTGGTCAGTCACATCCTCCCAAGGAATAACACATTTTCCCAAGGAAGAAAGCAAAATGGGGAAAAAAAGAACTATGGACTCATCAGTAAGCAGAGGTATTTGAACAGACCTAATGATCTATGCAACCCCAAAATCTGAAGAAATCCTCTCAGAAGTTTCTTTCTATAACCAGTCTTCTATAAAGTATCTCTTTCCTTTTCTGGTGTTGTTGAATCACTCATGTTTCTGGACACAGGACTTGTGGAAGATTCTGCCCCGCTGTCAGATCAGACACTGAGTTGTAAATTACATTTTCCTTCTGCACATAAGTAGTATAAGGTTCCACTTCCATTGTGTCATCCTAGCAAAACAAAACCAAAAACTGTGAATACAAGGAGGAGTTTAGTTTGGCAAGACTCTACAAATCTTCCATCTGGACTGAAGAAGAAAATAACTAGGAAATAGTAGTCTCATATTTACTCCTCTTCAACTAAAGAAAAGAAAACCCGTCTATTTCTTTTTCAACCAAAGAACATGGATTGCTATTTCTGTCAAAGATTTGGAGGGTGAAGCTGAGGTATTGTTTCACTTGCTTCCTTTTTCTCCCCTTCTACTCCACTTTTGTTGGCCTGAAAAAGATTTTCATGAGGTTCTAATTCTCCAGAATGAGCAAATAATATGCTGGAGTCTTGACCTTGATTCATTCCTCATCAGTCTCCAGTTTCAGTCTGTAGGCATGCTAATAAAAGTCCTGTGATATGACAGCAAGAGCACTGGTACTTAAACCATTATTTTACATTAATGCAACTGCATCTTTCAGCAACAACTGGGAGGTAGGAACAGCAGGAATAGTAATAAGTAGAATTTGACTAAGTCTCTTCAGAAACAGAAGCATCTTTTTAAGCTGATAACAGATTTTGAGCCTAGCATATTACTGCAGGTGCACAATACAATATAATTGTAACAAATTTTGTCTGCATAGAGATGCTGTTACTTGGGTTTAGCAGCAGAAAACAGAGACAGACAAGTGAATTGTTAAGTTACACAGGAAGCTTCTAACAGGGAATCCAGTAATATCTCCCAGTTCACAGTTCAGCTCTCCTTCCATTGTCTTGAGCATGATTGTTTCTTTGATTGTGAATTGACCATGCAAGATAAAGAGTGTCCTTCAAAATTCACACGTTATCATTCTGGACACCAAAAGGGATATTCTTTTCTCTTTGTGTCTGTTAATCTTGTTGCTTGATCTTCTTGTTCACTAATACTTTTCTTAATATCCCCCAATCCAAGCTATTGCCTCCCTTCCTGATTATTATTTGGAGAGCAGTGTGGTCAGAGTATCTGATATGAAAAGAGAAACTTGGTGGGACTCACTCCTTGCTAAGGCTAAAGGATGGCAGTAGCTGAGTGTTTACTGTTGGAACACACCTCTAGTGTTTGCTCCAAGTGAAGACAAGCTTTGTTTTGCTCTCTAAAGAGCTAAGAGTAACTACAGAAGAGACAGTAGTATCTCCTGAAAGCTGAGAGTGAAAACCTAATATTTTCCCTTTATTGATCACGTTTCCAGGGCTACCAGAAGATCCCTGATTTGGTGATGGTCTAATTTCCATCATTCTCCTTACCTGTTGGGAATGTATAGGAGCAATTTCAGGAGGCTTGATTTTGTGGCATGGTCTGTGAAAAAGAAAACAATTATTGAAACATGTTTGGCTGGATCACAGCTTGGTTTCTTTGACCAAAAGCTTATTAAACATTTATTTTTCTTGTCTCTAAGAGTAAAACCTTCTACATCTCTCTCGCCTTGACTTTTGATCCTGAAATTATAGCACCCTACCTTTCTTAAGAGGTCTTTTCTCATGTTTGTGGGAGCTTATACATAAAATGGAAGCAAAAGATTAGAATCAAAGCCCTCTGTAAGGATATACATTTTGCAGTTAGTGAAATTGGACTGAACTAGTTCTTCACCTCTGAGGGAAAAGGCCTGAGAGAAAAACAGTTTGGAACAAGCAAATGTGGAACTTTGCTGAGGTTTTCAGTACAGGTGCTAATTCAGCCTTCCCCTACACAAACTATTTCTGTAGCTTTTCTTCAGAACTACTTTTTTCTTCTTAGGAAATCCTAAAGGGACTAGACTCCAGCTTCACTCAAGGAATTTTTTAATAAATACAGATACAACCCGCTGTCCCTTCTGTTCATATGGCAGGCTGGCACTGCTCAGTCCTTTGACATTTAGTACAACTTATTAGGCAGCAGAACCAATGCCCTGATCTAACCAAGAGAGATACTAGCAGTGTATCACAGTATCGGAAGAAGAGTTTTACTGTCACAGGTTCCTATTAGAATGAAGAGCTCCCCTTTAGTATAGTCAATGCAATCAGGGTCCCCAGCCAACTTCTTCCCATTTATATTTTGCTCAGGGGCACTATTGTGTGAAGATGTGTGCAATGCACAGTGTCTGCAGTACAGAAATATTTGATGTAGTTAATTGGGTTATTCACAGCAGCACAGACTGACAGAATCATATGATTTCAAGACGCAAACAGTACTTCTTCTAGTACTAAACAATATTTCCTTAGCACCTTAGCATGCATACATACCTATCACTGTGGAATGTGAAATAGTAAATGACAGCCAACAAAATGATGACCAGAACACAAGCAATGATGCAGGCAGACAGGATAAGGTTGGTATTCTCTAAACACAAAGAGATAGTCTCAGTTATATCTTCTTACTTCTCAGTGTCTGTATTATTTCAGTAGAAGATTAAAGTTGCTTTAGCACATAAACACATTTTCAGCGTGCTTGTAAAAGAAATAGAATGTCCTTCAGCAGAAGGGAAAATCAGTAATGAAACTTGGCTGAGAAACACAAATGGAGTCTGTGTCAGAGGCAAAAGTAGATTCCACAAATCTCACAGTGGACATTCATATTTTCATTAAGCCACACATGAGTTCCTCTGAAGGACTCAGGTTTTCTTGGTACTTCTGTGTAGTTCTCAAAAGCAACAAGAAAATCAAAGACCAGAACCGAAAGCTCATACAGTGTCAGACATTCACAATTTGGAATGAAGAAATTTACTTTTTTCTGCTACTCACACAAGAGTTCCTCTCTCTTACCATGACATTTAAATTTACATCCAAAAAACTGGCTGATATTCTCATTCCAAGTGATTATTTGAACACAAAGATCATGACTGCTTTGTCTCTGTTTCCAAAAGCATTTCCACTACCAAAAGAATACTACCACAGTTATATGTATCCCTCTTAAGGAAGAAAGCATCAGGAAATAGTGTTCAGAACACAAACAAGCTGGTGATGTTTCTGGGCAAAGGCAGTTGGGGATGATGCTCTTGTCTTTACAGGACTTCACTGAGGGTTTCTGTATTTTTTAGAGATTTCCCCTCCTAGAAGGAACAAGAGCTGACAAAGCTGAACAGGGCTCTGAACACTGAATGCACAAAGGAAAACTTACTTGAGGGACAACAACTTATGTACTGGCTCCAGTTCCCAGCTGGGTGGGACACCATGCAGGTGGCCATGCTGATCGTGCTGGTATTACACGCTGTCAGCCTGCTGAGAACAGTCACTGTCCCGTCGTTGTGGCCTCTTTCCTCTGCAGTGGAGCTGCTCTCTGGGACCCAGGAGAGCTGAGCCGGCGGCTTCCCCGCCGCTGCCTCGCACACGGGGCTGCCCTGCTCATCACAGGACAGACTCAGCCTCGGGGGCACTGCAAAGCATCAGCAAGGGGAGATACATGCAGTTAGCTGGGCACAGCTGGGCTGGGCTGTTCTTGTTCTCTACTCAAAATGAACCCAGTGAAAAGAGGAGGATAAGGTTGGAGGTCCCATCCCATCCCATCCCATCCCATCCCATCCCATCCCATCCCATCCCATCCCATCCCAGTGGGCCCAGCCCACAAGAGGCAAAGGTCAGGTCTCTTTTTCCCTTTTACACAACTCTCCCCCATCCAGCTGAGCCTTATCACAGTCATTTATATCCTCTGTGTGTACATGGGAAGTTGCTTCACACCTGTCATTTCTGACTAGACAGTGCGAAAAGGGAACAGCAGAAGGGGGAAGAGTTTTGGGAAATAAGGAGAAAGGAGACACAGAGATACTCCCAAAGATATGCATGAGTTTATCCCAGAAAGAGTCATGGAATCAGAGAATGGCTCAGGTTGGAAGGGACCTTAAAGGTCATCTACTTCCAACCACCTTGCCAGGCACAGGGACACCTTCTTCTAGACTGGGTTGTTCCAAGTCTCATCCAGCCTGGCCTTTAACACTGGGACATCCATGGCGTCTCTAGACAGTCTGTTCCAGTGTCTCTCTACCCTCACAATACCAAATACTTTCCTAATATCTAATCTAACCCTACTGTCTTTACTTAAAAAAAAAAACCAAACATCCTCTTCAACACATTTCTTACCCAGCACGGTCAGGTGGTATGTCGTGTGGAAATTCCCGTCTGTTGATACCCCTTCACAGCTGTAATTTCCCTCCTGGGCTATTCCCACTTGCCGTATCTCAAGGGCAGGATCCAGAACTGGTCTGAATTTCCAGTTTATCTTGTCACTGCAGTTTATTCTGTGTGTCATGTTCGTATCAGTCCTGTATCCCAAGGTGCAGGGGTCTCCAGCCTTGGGGGTTATTTTCCATGTTAGCATATTCAGTTTTCCTCTGACAGGGCAGGTGAGCTCTGAGCTGCTCCCTACAGTCACTAACATTATGTTGTTCCCTGAGGAGAAAAAAAGAGAACGTGTGAGAAGGTGCCCAGGAGTTGTGGTCTGGGCTTCACAGGGAAATGTCTGCAGTGGTACACACCAGAGTGAGGCCATGGCTGTGCTCATCTGTACTTTGTCATCTCTTATTACAGCTGTGCATTATGGAGCCAGTAGCGGTCACAGCCAACCCTTGCAATACCATCAACAAATTTCCCACTGAGGACCTTCTTAGTGGATAAGCCTGGATACTGGTGGAGGATCCTACTCTTGCTCATTGTCTTTAGCACTTCAACATCCAAAGAGTGTACTTTTATCAGCAAATCCTCCAGTGGGTTGCTCACGGGGCTGAAAATACAGAAATATGACTATTGCATCTGGCCACATGACAGTGGCTTTTCTCTGGAACTGTTGCTGCCAAACAAGTAAACAACTTCTACTTCTGCATTCATATGGGCAAAGGCCTTGTCTACACCTCTCAGGCATTACGCAGACCCACATAACAGGGGTGGAGTTTTGTGTAGGAGAAAAGGATTTTGCCTTATGTTTTAGGGTTGTCTTTTAAGTCCATTAGTGTTGCCTATACGTACAAAGGCAGCCTCCTTTGTGAGGCACTTGTGAAACTGAGGGAAAAAAAGAGTCTGAGGCGCAGGTTGTAATCCTGTGTGAAGAGTAGGTGAGGGAATGGGACTTTTGTGTCCTTCGGCTTCTGCTGAAATTAAAAGCAAGCAATCCCTAGAATTCAAAATGTATGTGAATGAAACTTTGCAATTAATGGGTTAATAGGAATAATATCCATAGCTGTAGACCAAACAAACCTCTATTTACCACTTCACTCATTTCCTCTTTTAGTAGGTGGCCATTAAACTTTGGGACAGGAAACCACTCATCTCTCAGTTCTCTGTGTCACTGGTGGAACATGAGTTGCTCTTTCCTTAGGCTGAGTAATGGTTTTAGTGGCATGCTGAAAGCTGTGTGTGAGGAGAAATCAGAGTACTACTCTCAAAATCTGCACTAATCTGGACAGACAAAGTTAACCAATCTGAATGGTACTGACAAATAAGTTTTTCACAAGTTATTAAAAAAATGCTAATCTCCTCCCCAAACCTTACAAGCAAATACATTAAAGCAGCAATTGAAAGCTCATCTGGAATATGCAAAGAATTAGAAGATTTAAATTTTGCATGATTAGTCAAATCCTTGTCAGTCTTCCTCCATGGTACCAGACCTGCCTTTGTTGAGTTTTGCAAACCCCTGCCCCGATCTGGAATTATATTACCTCTGCTGTTCAGCACAATGGGAAACCCAGTTCCTGAACATTCACAATGCTCTTACAAGTGGTCTTAATGAGCATCAACTTTAATTAATTAGTCAAATCATTGTTACTAGCCTCTTTGAGAAAACTACAGTTGGTTTTACCTTAATAATATTGTCTGAAATCTGATTATCTTCTTGAATCTAGGTGAATGAATCATTCCAGCTCAAAACTTTTGGTTCTATTTGACTGTTTTCTTGGGAAATTATTTCTGACTTGCAAAATGAACACACTTCACTGCATATTAACTTCTCATATATTCCTTTAAAGATTATTGCCTTTTCATTTTGAGCATTAAGTATCCTTTGGGTGAAGACACTTCAGCTGTTGAGTGTTCTGTGATGCATTTTTACACTGGAGGTGTTTTTAAACAAGTATTTTTCTCCTTAATACCACTCCAAGAAAATGTGAGGTGTGTGTTTTGAACTCAGATGATTTTACCAGGAGCGGAACTGAAAGAAACCTTTTGTCTTGTGATAGTTTCTGGATGAGTTCAATGAGTGTCTCTGAGAACTGGAGAACAAAGTGTTTCCTCTCCCAGTTTAACATTGCTGAGAGCCTCAGAGCTCCGAGTCATGCAGAGCATGGCTGACCTCATCTGAAAATGACTAAACAAACCTAAGCACTCAAAGAGCCCGTGTGTTGGAGCTGGAGGGTTTTTTGGATAATGTTTGCAAATGTTGAGCAAGAATGAGTGTTGGCCATATTGAACAGTGCACACTTTCATTTACATATTAAAGCAGAAGCATTTTACTTGTCTTTTAACTCAGCATCTCCTAAGCAGCTCATTGCAATGTAAAAGTTCCCCAACACAATGGGTTTTCATGCTTCAAGGCTGTAAAGAAAGAGGCAGTGAAAGTGGTGCTTTCTGCTATGTCTTTCTGTCATATTCTCCTCTGAATGAATCAGGTACCATTCACTTCAAATAAGAAACCACATCAGTCATCTTAAAATCTGCTGAATCAAGTTTAAATACAATTTTAGGTCTACAGAAAATGTGTATCTTGTTATTAATTCAAAAGACTTTTAGTAAGGAAGAATTTTCCCCAGATAGCAGATTAATTAGTAAAAAATCTTCTTACTTATCCTCTCCACACAGCTGCGTACTTTTGCAAAGAGGCCTTATTAATATAAAAGGTTACACTGTCTTCACTTTACTGCCCTTTTTTATTGCTAGAGTGCAGTTAAGTGGTGTTAGTGTAAATATGAATTGTGAACTTTCTTCCTTGATTTGCTTCTTTTTCATACGTTCTGCTAGAAACATGATCTTTAGACTTCTTTTACAGAAGAAGAATGTGTGTACCAAAAATCCTTAAAGGTTTGGTTAATTTGTGTTTCTGAAGTGACTTTGAAGTGACTCACAAGCAAAATAGGACAGGGCCTGGTTAATACTTGATGGGGAGCTTCCAAACCATGAAGAATAATGTCAGGCATTTTCATAACAGTTTCTGATGAACTTTCTATTTCAAGATAAAATGTAATCTCAGGAAATGTCAAAACTTGCTAGGTTTTACCACAGAGTTAGCTTTATTTAGAAGCAATCCAAAATGTATATTCCCAGAAATTAATATGTAAATAACTATGGGATCCCCCAATACAAAGGCAATTCTTTAAATAGAAATTATCCTCATCCCTATCCTTTCCTTCCTTGTCAGCATTAGTATTTCTTCCAGTTTGGAGACATTGCTAGGACCTCGTGTTGGACTGAAGCTGGACATACTCTGCTTTCTCTGATTTCTCTGAGCATACCAAAAGCCATCTAAGTATCTAAAAGCATATTTTATTAGAACATAAATCAATATGCTAGAAAGTGACAGTGCAGAGAACACAGAATTGCTGGCTATACTCATGAAAATAAGACATGAAAATAAATCTCCTCTACTCCCTCTGGCCCTATAGAACACATTTTATTCCCTCAGTCCTCTTTTCTACTCCACAAACTTTTGTTGAAATGTCAGGCTATACATTTTTTACATGATCACATCTGAGTTCCTTTTCCCTCACTTCCATTTCTTCTTGTGGGTCTGCTCCAATCAAGTCCTTTGCCAAGGTCTCCTGATATGCTTTCTTTGTCCTCCCTATGCTGCCTGCCCAAGCCTGCGCTATTGGATGTGTACTTTTCAGCTCTGAGGGAAGAAAGAAATCTCCCCTTCCCTCTGTGAATTTCACTAAACCTAGAGGGTGTATGTCTACTCTGCAGGAGAACTAAACAAGCAGAAGTATTTCTTGTGGTTTGATCCCAGCTGGCAACAAAGCCCCACATGGCAGCTGGCTCATTGTTGCTCACTCCCCCCACAGTGCGATGGGGAGAGAATAAGAAAGGTGAGAAAACTCATAGGTTAATAGGTAAAGAAAAAGCCGTGCATACAAAGCATCCCAAGAACAGGCAGATGTTCAGCCATCTCCAGGAATGCAGGACTGTATCGTGCATAGTGGTAACTTGGGAAGACAAACATCATAGCTCCAAGCAGCTCCTCTTTGCTCTTCCCCACTTTTATGTGCTGAGCATGATGCCACATGGTCTGGAATATTCCTATGGCCAGTTGGGGTCAGCTGTCCTGGCTGTGTTCCCTTGCAGGCCTTTTGGACCCCCAGCCCACTCACTGGTGGTGTGAGAATCAGAAAAGGTCTTGCCTCTGTACAAACACCGCTCAAAACATCACTATGATGTCAACACAGTTTCCAGTACAAATCCAGCTCCATTGTAACTACTGGGAAGAAAATTAACTCTATCCCTGCCAAAAACCAGCACAGGATTCCATTCTGTTAAAGAGTTCAGTGCTGCAAGTGTTTTAATTCAAACCTGTCACCACACCACTGTTTTCTGGCATGGCCTTTCATGCTGCTAAGTGGCTAAAAGTAATTTCTGCTGTTTCCTCTGTGATAACCAATTGGTTTATGACCAGTGCATTAGGGCAGATATATGGCATCCACATCAGCATTTCTCTACTCAAAGGCTCAGAAACAAACCAGCACGTTGCACAGCTACATCTCTCAAGGTGAAATCATCTTACAGCCAAGATGAACTGACAGCTTCCTCTGGCTGAAAAGGGGATGATTGGTGCAGCAAAGGCCTCATCAACTGTGGGCCTCCAGAGAACAAGTGATTTGAAGAGGTGTGAGCTATCAAGCTCATCTCAGTGAAGTGCTAACTGTAGGATGGTAATTAAATGTCAGGACTGTTCACTATTTCATTGCACACAAGAGAGATGAAATGAAGGGTCATATATCCACATATTTATCATAAATAACATCTCATTTTCAGTCATGTTCTTCACAAATGAGTTGACTCTGGAAAACAGCAACCATTTTTTCTGTTAGCCAGGAAGAGCAGAGCTCAGGGAACCAGGAGTATGTGCTGTCTGTCACACTGATGTGGAAAACAGATGAGTCAGGTTCAGGGAGTTCTGCACAGCCCCAGGCTGAACCATTTTACTTTAGTTGTGAACGCAAATCCATTGTGATCAGGTTTCGACTTGGAGACTCATCTGACATTAGCAGGCCTTTAGACTGAGGTCCTCCAATTTGACTCCAGCCTCAGAAATCTACCTAATTATGCCATCCCTCATTGTCTCTCCTTGACTGTTGCAGAAGACTTCAAACCATGTCTGAGAAGGTTCTCAAGCTGTCTTGCAGTGCACTGAGTGCACATTCCAACACACTGACAGATTTCCCTTTTATGTTTGAAAATGGACATAGCCTCTCTCAGGAAAAAACAAACTCAGTCAAGGAGTTTGCATTTGTGTTCCAAAAATGTGCTGGTTCTTGTTGTCATGGTAAGATTACCGTAATTTGAAAAGACCGGGGGAAAGACTTTGCTCCGTTCTTTTCGGTGTGGTTTATGCAGTGTGTTTGACAGCTCTCATGAATAACTAGTTGCACCAGCTTCTTTGCAGTATCACTTATTTTGTCATTTCTCCTGTTTCTCAGAGACTTTCTCACACTAAAAGAAGAAAGGTTTTAAAAATAGGAAAATTTGATTGTGAAGCCACTAAACTTTTGAGGGGAATCACTGCAAAATCAGAGACAGCTACGCAGGTTGAAAGTGCTTTTGGTTGCTTTCAAACACGAAAGATTTCCAGCCTCTGTTATTCTTTATTGCAGGTTTTAAACCACAGTAGAACTTTTTATTGCCTCAATTTCCATGACAGCCTCTTGCAAAATTTAACTGTTAAAGTGTCTTTTGCACTATAAAGAGACTGCTTTACTTTCTCAAACATCCTATGGGTTCCTTATTTCTTACAGTAACAATTTACCAGACCACTTTGATGCATCTCCCCCCTACACCCCCTGCAGATATTAAACTTAGAGATATAATGAACTGAAACAATGATCATACCACAGCAAGTGACTAACTGTGTCTTGGAATGAATGTAGTATATGAGTCACAGCAACTCATAATCAAAAAGGCAGCACCGGACGCTTGGAAGAGTTCAGATACAACAGTCTGTATTCTGCATCTGTTTTCCCCTTCTACTGCCACAGAGTTCCTGTGACACCCAGCAAGGCTTGTCTGGAATGAAATGAAAGATAAATGGAAGTGCTTTGTTCTAGGGTAGGAATTGCTAATGTACTGACAGACTCTTATGTGACTGTGAAAACATAGTCACAACAGCACAGGATGGAGTGTAGGCTAAAAACCACCCCTGTGTTTCGGGTGAGCAGTAAGTAGTTAGACTACTTTATTTTCATTACAGAAATACATCAAATAGCTGACCTAAGCTCATATGACTCTGCTTGTTGAAACGTAGATCACAGCTTTTTCAGCCCAGATGTATCTTTAAAAGGACACATCAAAAGACTTATACCTTTACTGCTAGTTTCACATTCGCACAGTTTTATACATACTTACCATTATTCCTTGAAAATATGTCTTATTCTCATTTCATTCTAGTTAGGCTTTTTCCTTATCTTCAGAAATTCCTTTCTTCCTCATACTCGAATTGTTATTTTGTTCTTCTTTTAACACATTTCTTTTCTGTCACCACTACCATGCCACCTGCCGTACTTTTCTTGCCACCAATACTGTGTCACTCTTTCTTGCTGTTTCATGCAAGCTGAAATAACAACCTTACACACTTTACATTGGTTTTACAATATGAAGTGCTCATAGCATGGCTGGATTTTTTTAGATTGCAAACTTCAACATTACTTTGTGTTGCAGAGGGCTGAGAACACTGATAGAATTCAATAGCAATCCCAAGGTTTCAGTCTTCCCATTCAAAGTGGAATATATCTTTGCAGTTGGCAGTTCCTAGTGTGTAATTTTTCTATGATCTTTCAATTCTCTTAAGCTTTCTTCAGTATCTTTTCAAGGAGTCCTTCAGGACAGCTGATTGTGAAGGCAATGAAAAGATGCTAAAGCTCAATTAGGTAGATATGTGTTTGATACAGTGTCCTCTTGAAAAAAATTAAGCTGAAAGAATGGACAAAGAACTATATGATGGGTAAAGAACTGGGTTAAGGAGAGAAAGAAAAGGCAGTCAAATGGAGGTGCCAGATTGAAGGCAGCTTGTTGATAATGCTTCTCAGCACATGATTTTTGCCTTAATTCTGTTTAACATTTTTTTATTAATGGCATTGGTGGTATCAGTAGTGTGTGAGGAAATTTGTTGCAAGCAGGAAGAATACAGTGTTATTAGTGTAAAGAATTGTTATGTCACGCAAAAAGAACCAGTTGACCTTGATGAGTGGAATGGTAGATGGGTGTTGAAATTCAGCAGCTAAAAATGTCATAATAATAAAAACAGGTAGTACAACAATTTTTGACTGGAAAGTAGAATAGAGAACCATGCTTCAATCAGTATTAAAACCAGCTTTTCAATAAAATGGGTGCAAATTGTTTATGAAAAGTGTTTTGTAATACAATGCCTGCCAAAAAAATTGGCAATTTAATTACATCACTGTGATTCAATCCAGCAATTCAGTGATTTATCCTCATGTAAAGAGGTTATGTCTCAATATAATATGACTGTGTAGAAAAAAAAGGATGAGTACACTTCTTAAATGAAGAAATTTGTTGGTATTTAAATGATTCGTCAGAGTCATGCAGTTTAGAGAACAAACATTGTTGGCCAAATCCTCAGCTGATAATAAATCATCACTGAACTTAATAAGCTGTCACATAGTATACCAGTCTGGCTGTAGACTTTGACCTTTGCCACTTCTGAACTGTGCAAAGTAAGTAGATCTTTCTCCTTGCAGAATGTGAGCTGGAACGGATGAGGGCCAAAGGGATTTGCACTGGATGCCAAAGTGCTTTTGGTAGTATTGCTTTCAGAGTAGCACTGTGACACCATGTGTAACAAAATGCCTCCAGTTCTCAGTATAGAAACAGAAACAGATTGTTTTATATTTTGTTCTGCATGCTGAACTTGGCCTTTTATTCTTGGCCACATGAGAAGAAAAATAAACCAAGTACTCTTCACTCATGCTTAAGCAGCATTTTCCTACTATTCTAAACAAAAATAGATAATTCACTTCAAACTTTCAAAAGGTTGTGTCCCTTCTTTTTCATTCTTTGCAGAGAGCAGATAAGGAACTGTTGTGAAAACATACCTCTGATCTCATTTATATGGTTAAAATCTCAGTCATACCTTGTTTAGTGCTTATCTTTAGCATTGCAGTTTTCGTCCCAGCATTGTCTTATTCAACACCAAGGTAAAGCATCATAAGAAAATCCTCTATGCTTTTTTCCTATGAATGATTGCACCTCTAACTACAAAATATATCAGCTGTGAGTTTTAAGTAGCATGTACCTCCAAAAGTGCATTCACAGTTAAAGAAAATCTGCTTGCTTTGTAAGTCATGAAGTATGTGGTCAACTTATAAGACTGAACTTCCTTCTTTCCATGGTTTTGAAAGCAGACAAGTTTGGACACGAACGCACCCAGTGCATCTGGACCACAGCAAAGTAAAATGCTAAAGGATGTATTTGGAAGATTGTACTATGGCTATTTAGATGTGTTCTAAGAAAATTTTTGCTTAATTTAATAGTACAGAATTCTTTTTTAAGAATTTGGATGAGAAAAACAGGCTTCTTGGATTCAGATGTTTTTAGGGTAAAAGAAGTCAGAATGTTTCCGGCACATAATCCCAAAGGAGTAGCAAAGAAATAGTGAAATGGAGACAAATATAAGTTTACCATAATAGGTTTTTATGGGCTATGATTTTTGTATCTGGAGCAAGATTCTACCATAAACTTGAATGCAACAGAGACAGGTGCAGTGAAACATATGAGGACAGAGAGAGTCAAAAGGCCACTAGTAGAAATAAACCACTAGTACACTAGTGAAAAAGAATGTACCAGTTTAATTACAGAATCAAACTGAATGAAAGCAGTAGCATTCAAGAAAACTATGTATGCAGGCAAACTTGAACTGTAGCTAGGTTGCTCTGTAAATCAACTTTACTTTTTTTCACCTCACACTCTATAATTTCAGAACAATGTCACTGACTTCAGTTTTTCATTATTGATAAAACTGAACAACCATAGGGAATCCCATCTCATTACTGATAATGGATTTCTTGCAGCTTCCTGTGAAGCACTTGGACATATCCATTGTCACAGGATAAAACTGTGACAGGAATTACCCAGTCAAATGCTGCAAATGTTATTTCAGTAAAAAGAGATTTATTGCATGGACTTCTCATGGAAGATCTTGCCTGTCCTTACCACTTTCCTTTGGAGTATACACAACCACTTGAGGTGTTGTGTGTGCTTAGTTAAAATAGAGAAATCTTCAATGTTACCAAAAATATTTTAATGTTGAGTCTTTTTCACTGCTGCTAATGAGGATCATCACAAAAGGATTTTTAGTAGAAATTGTGCCCCAGAAGCTTCAGTAGTTTATTATCCAATTCTGCCTGAGGGCAGATCCAGGTGAAAATTACGAAGGAACCTCAGCCTTTTTTCTGAGCTGCCCCATCTGCTGTGGTAAAAACTAACCCAGTCACACAAAACAACATGCTAAGGAGATGTTAAGGAAAATGTTATTAGAGATAAAGCCTGGTTACACACAACAGTTTTTCCATTACTTTATTTCTCTCAGAGTAGCTTGCTCTAGTCCTCAGAAGGGGGGACAGAAGTCCTTCTGAGCTTCAGGCAACACTGAAAACTAAAATTATCTAGACACACATTGGATCAGCTTGACACATTTAGCCTGTGATCTCTGAAGAAAAATAACCCTTGCCACTAGATCTTGCTCAGAAGAGCCACCCTAATATTGAAGGAAACAAGTTTAGGAGCAGTGCTAGCTGAAAACTTCCCATCAAATATGGGCTGCTTTCTATTGGGAGCGGGTTGGGGGAAGAGGTTTCAGGCGTGAAATCAGATTTTAATGGAACATCTTTTTCTATATTCTTTGAAGGGAAATATAATTGGTTAACCATGACACCAAGAAGTTAAAATCCAAATATCTTTGGGTGAAAACCCCCCACTTTTTGGCATTGGACTTTTAAAAAATATTTCCATCAAATTGAATTTTTTAAAATAATTTTTGCCAATAGGATTCCCCTTTGTCTCCCCATTTTCTTCAACACTCTGTGATGTATTCACATTCCTTTACTTTTTAAGCAATTGTATTAAAAAATGTAGACTGTCTCTCATGCTACCATAATGGATCTGCATGAACTTGAGCAGGTTCCTTAGTATTCTTTTAAGATAGTTCTTTGCTTAGACAATAGGGACAGATTTTTTTACCACTAGTGTGCCTCTTGTTAGGTTAATGATTCCAAGTTTAATAATGTTCATGAAGTATTTCATTTTTTTCCAGTGGATAGAACTGAGTTGGAATCCCCCATTATCACTCAAAGACATTATAGACGGATGTTCCGTCACTGCCAACAATGACTGCATCTGTTTTGCTTTAAAATATCACAAAGGAGATATTTTTATTTTCTGACCAAGTGGAATAAAGTAACTCATGTCCATGTAGTTTGGTTCTATCTGTTCGTAGTAGGAATGGACACATGAATGTTACATATTATTCAGAGATGTCCAAAATTTAATTTGGATCTCATGGACCCATCTGCCTTCTTCCTCCTGTACAGAAACAGTTTAAGCTTCTGGAACTGCTTCTCAAATCCTTAGTTCCAATATCAAGTCCCTGTATTGCTGTTATGGTGTCTGGAAGAGCACAAGCTCTAAAAATGCAAATGAGCAGTATGTGGGAAACATTAATTCTGCTGTAGCTAAACTGCATTAAAACTAAGCCAACTACACTAGAAGACATAAGATTGGGACTGCCATTTCCCTTGGCACAAAAGCCTTTCCCATCTTGATACTGGTCATGCCCCTTAGAACGAAATTCCAGAAACTGTTCCCCTCTGTCAGTGCATCAGAGACCTTTCACTTCTCCTCCAAGAGGTGCAGGAGATCCTTGCCCTGTTTCAGTGTCTGCAGCCTCTCTTCAGCAGAAAATACACGTCCAAAAGCTTCAAGTTCACAAACACTTTCCCAGGCATCTGATTTGTATGTCAAAAGGCTCAGTTTCTCAGATGATGTGGATTTGGAGGTCTCAGTGAAAAGGCTATTGGTGACAAAGTGTATGTTCCCAGCTAAGGGTCACTACACATAGTTGCCTATGTGGAAGTCACAGGGAAAATACCTGGCAGCCTTGTGACCACTAAGAAAAGGGGAGCAGGAGTGGGTATTGGGAAAGCATGTCGTAATTCTGTTTCATAATTTTTAGCACTTAATAAAAGCCACAGAATTATGTCTAGCTTTTACAGAAAGAAAGGAGCTGTGCACATTTCCCATTCTTACATCCCAACGGCAAATTAGTCCCAGTTAGACTCACCTGCTAATCTCATGACCATGGTGATGGCGAGCAGCACAAAAACATACACAGCCTTCCCAGCAATCTTCATGTTGGTTCCTGCTTTCACGGCTCAGGCAGCTCCGTCACTCCATCCATCCCTCCACCAGCTTAACTCTGGTCACGGGGAGCATTTCTCGACTTCCAGTACATCCTCAGCAGCCAGTGTCAGTGTTTCCTCTCCCCCTTTCCCATGCCTCACCTCTAATTGTGCATGCCCCTGATTGACTGGCCCCTCAAAGCTGGAGAGGTTCCTCCTTCTGACTTTTCAGAGCACTTTTCAGAGCTTCCTGTGCTGAGAACCCAGGCAAATGCTGAGGAAACAGGCTGAGCAATTCTGCCTTGCGTTCATTGGCTCTTCTCTGGAGGCTGATGAGTGAAGATAAACCCTGCTGCAGAGTTCAGAGAGAGTAAAACCAGAGGAGATTATTCAATGCTGAGTTTAATATCAAAAAGGAAATGTTAGTCTTGGGAAACTAAAGAGAGACTTCTTCTTCATGTTTCTCATTGTTTTTACTTCTGCTACTTCTTTATCACGTCTTTGGCGCTACCTCCAAGAAAATTCTTCTACATGTCTTCCTCAAAAAAAAAAAGCAGTCTTAAAGTCTTAAATCTTCTCTGTAAGTGACATTTTCAAATATTTCTCTCTTAAGTACCTACTTAGCACATGGAATTCTACACTTCTCATATTTATACACAGCCTTGTGTGAACTTTTAAGTTCAGGCCTTGTGAACTCTTAAATAAGTTGTAGGTTTAGCCTTACTCCATCCCCACCCCTGCCAGCTAAAATATTACAAATACAAACCTCATTTTTTGCAAAATCTTTTAAAAAAATTGTGAATATGGGACAGTTTCCAGAAAATTTGCAGAATGTCTCATTCTGGAGGCCTGAAACAAGGAAACAGTAAATATTTCCAAAATGAAACACTGATACTTCACATTTAAATAATGCTTTTGTTTAGAAACTGATCTAACTTGAAGGGGTCAGAAATCTGTACAAAAAAACCAAAATTTGAGCGATTTTTTTTTTTTTGGCACAACTGAATTTACATTCTTTTCTGGATGACTAAAACAAAAAAATCCCCATTATGTGTCCTTAATTTAGTGCAGGCTCCCCATGGGGTCACAGCCTCCTCTCAAGCATCCCTCTGCTCCAGTGTGGGGCTGCTCCACGGGCTGCAGGTGGATCTCTGCTCCACTGTGGATCTTGAAGACTGCAGGGGGACATCTTGCCTCATCATGGTCAGCACCACGGGTTGCGGGGGAACCTCTGCTCCAGCACCTGCAGCACCTCCTCCCCCTCCTTCTCTGACCTTGGTGTCTGCAGGGCTGTTTCTTTCACACATTCTCACTCCTTTTGCCAGGTGAAGTTGCTTGGGCATTTCCCCCCTCCCTGCTTTAATGTGTTGTCCCAGAGGATGGGTTTTCCAGTGAGCAGCAGTGGAAAAGTTTGCATGATGAAATTTCACCAAGCAACACCATGAATTATATGGGTACCAGAAGCTGTAAAGAAGTTAATCACTCTTAGTGTACAGAGACTTGTTTTCAAAGTTTAATAAGGCTCCTTTCTTTTACAATTTTTTTCACCAAGTGCCTTCACTTTTGTACCAGCAAAGATGGAGGTACTTCATGGAGAAGAGAGGAGCCAACCCGTGGGTGTGGTGAGTGTAAAGAGATGGGATGCATAAAGCAGCATAAATATTGGTACCATGGGGAAGATGCTGAGCAATATGGGAACACAAATAGGATAGAGAGGAGTTTTGTGTAGATGAGAAGGATTTGGGTAAAGCATGTGTGTGTATTATGTTGGTCCTGTACGGAGTGAATTAAGAGCTGCAGAGTCTTGTGGCTCATTCTGCTACAGGCAGCACAGTAATTTTACTGAAAATTTCCACAGGAAAACACTGTCTTTGAATAAGAAACTGGGGTTTCCTTTGAGGAAAAGCTACCTCAAAAATATAAGGTTAAATCAGTACTTTGAAGAGAAGTGATGATTTTCATTTTGCTTTGTCTTAAACTGCTTTTCTCTTTTCCTTGTTTATGAATAAAAAAAATGGAAACAACAATTATTGTGGGTAAGGACAGATAATACAGTCTTGCAATCAGAATGAGGGAGAGACTTGCCCTTGTTCAGAAGGGAAGGATGAAGGTGTTTCAGAATGAAAAGTCTGTGTTAAATACTTGTCACGACAAATAACACAGAAATTGAATGTCGCCCACATCTTTCACTGAAAAATATGTTTGGGGGTTGTTTTTTTTTTCAAAATACTCTTGTGTGGGTTGTTTTAAAATAATACTGTATCAGTTTCTCCACTTCCTCACTGATACAATAATTTTAGATTCACAGTCCCCTCTCCTTTCCTAAACCACAGCATTTCCCCAGAACAATTCCGTGGGTCAGCAGTAGAGAAAACACCTCAGTTACTAAAAGCTACAAGTCAGAATAATTAGCAGTGAGGACAGAGACATAAGAGGAAAAGACAGAAAACAGACCAAAGTTGGCAGGAAATGAACTGCTCAGCACTAGGACTGCACACCGTCTTTGAATTGTACTGATGACTGCAGTTCCATGTTCTGGTAACTTTGTCTGATCAGACTGGTGTTCCAAAATGGTCTGCACTGATGTTCACTGGAACAGAGGAATGTGAATTAAAGTCTTATGTAAATAAGTAAAAGAAAGACAGATAATGATCATATAAAGAAAATAATGCAAGACACAAATACAGTTGGATCGTCTTGGTCCCAGGATCATCTCATTGACTACAGCTTTTTGTGGGAGGGTGTTCTGTATATTTTTATCCATTTGATTTTTAAAATTCAGTGTAGGATTTTGACACTCACTGTTCTGAGGTTCTCAATGTGCTATTCACAGTAACAGCGGCTTATTTTCTGAGTATTTACCATTGACCTTGGAATTAGTAATGCATGTGAATAGATATCATCACTGTGTTTTAGACAAGGGCATGCAAAGGAAGGAGATACGTTTATGTAAGTAAAGATAAGAAGGCTGGAGAGAGGAAAAGGCAAAATGTAAGCAGTGTCGGGCCTCAAATGTAAAAGAAGTGGTGCTCAAATCTGATGCAAAGACAAGAGGATATTAAGATGTAGAAAATGTGCAGACTTGTAGTGTACTGGATACAAGATTGCCACATAAACAAAAAAATAAAAGATGCAATGGGACAGAGGAGATGTTGGAAGAGAGCAAACTCTCTTCTCAGTGAGAAAAGTTGTCATTGTGGAAGATCTTTAGTATAGAAATCAATTCAGAACCAGAAATTAGACAGTTAGATAATTTGGGTAGGGAAAATTATTTAAGACGTCATTAAGATACTTTGGAAGCAACATTCTGGTTGATGGCAGCAGAACTTAGGAAGTGAGATATGAGAAGTCTGTAGCAGGTCATGACAGAAAACAGAAGTTTACCACAAAAAGTGATGAGTAATCACAGCAGACTCTTCTCCAAGTTACACACTGAGAGCCAGAATCCCATGACATAGAATTCATAGGAACCTAGAATGGGTTGGGTTGGAAGGGACCTAAAAGACCATCTATTTCCAGCCCTCCTGCCATAGGCATGGACATCTTTCCCTAGATCAAGCTGCTCAAAGCCCCATCCAACCTGGCCTTGGAACACTTCAAGGGATGGGGCATCCGCAACTTCTCTGGGAAACCTGTTCCAGTGTCTCACTACCTTCACAGAACAGAATCTCTTCCTTATATCTAACCTAAACTTCCCCTCTTTCAGTTTAAAGCCATTCCCCCTTGTCCTGTTACTACATGCCCTTGTAAGGTCCCTCTCCAGGTCTCTAGCAGGTTGCCATCATGAAGGCTGCCCTAAGGTCTCCCCAGAGCCCTCTCTTCTCCAGACTGAACAATCCTAGCTCTCTCAGTCTGCCTTTATGGTACAGGTGTTCCAGCCCTCTGATCATCTTGGTGGCCATTCTATGGGTTCTCTTCAGCAGGTTCACACCCTTCTTGTGTTGTGGGCTCCAGATCTGGACGCAGGACTCCAGGTGGGGTCTCACCAGAGCAGGGCAGAAGGTGAGAATCCCTTCCCTCCCCCTCCTGGCCACAGTGCTTTTGTTGCAGCCCAGAAAGCCAAGCACATCCTGACTGTGTGCAAAAGGATGTGTTTGACTTTCTGGGCTGCAACAGCATGTTCTTTCTCATCCACCAACACCCCCAAGTCTTTATCCTCAGGGCTGCTACTGATTTATTCTCCACCCAAGCCTGTGTTTGTGCTTGTGATTGCCCTGACCCAAGTGCAGGATCTTGTGCTTGGCCTTGTTGAACTTCATGAGGTTTGTGCAGGCCCAGCTCTCAGGCCTGTCCAGGTCCCTCTGGAGGCCATCTCTTCCCTCCAGCATGGTGACTGCACGTCACAGTGGGATGATGTGGGCAAACTCATTGAGGTGAGGGTGTGCTCAGTCCCACTGTCCATGTAACCAACAAAGGCGTTAAACTGCCCTTGTCCCAAATCCAGCCCTTGAGGAATGGCTTTCATGGCTGGTCTCCACTGGGACACTGAGCCAGTGCCTGCATTGAGTGTGACCATCCAGCCAAATCCTTGTCCACTGTGGTGTGGCCTGGGCCTCTCCAGTTTAGAGACAAGGATGTTGTGTGGGACAGTGTCACGTGCTTTGTTTGTACAGGTCCAGGTAGTTTACATCAGTTACTCTTCTCTCATCCACCAATACCCTCACCCATCACAGAAGGCCCTCAAATCTGTCAGTGAAACCATGTTGGCTGTCACAAATCATCTTCTTACTTTCCATATGCCTTGGCATAATTTCCGGGGGAATCTGCTCCATGATCTTTTCAGGCACAGAGGGGGAGACTGACCAGCCTGTAGTTTCCCTGGGTCTTCATTACTTTTCTTTTTAAAAGGGGGGGAGGTATGTTTCCCCTTTTCCAGTCAGTGGGAACTTTACCAGATTGCCACATCTGATCCTCAGAAAGACCAGAGTGGGACAGAGGATGATCTAGATGAAAAAATAATGCATGTGGAGGAAAGAAAGTCATCAGACTTTGCTGGCTGCATTAATTAGAAGCAGAGTGTGCATTTAATGTAAAGGAAGAAAAGTGGGGAGACTGGGATAGCTGAAGCTGAAGCCTGAGACATAGCTGAAGATGAAGACATTGTTAACAATTAAAGTTATGCTTCGAGTTAAGTGCTGTTTCCACACAGCAGCAGAGAAGCTCAAGCATTGTTTGTTTAAGGTGCTATGAAGAATCCTCATAGCCTTGCTGGAGACTGAACTTTCCCTGTCTTCTGAGTTCTAAGAGCACAGATCTAGGCTCTGCCTGTGGTTTTCAGTGTGGGTTATTGCAGTGCCATTTTATGTTAACGATCATAAATGTCATCAGATATTATTTGGCAGTCTCTGTGATCTGCTCTGTTTGAAGTGGTTTTACTGAGCTTAAAGTCCTTACTGACAGCAGATTCCATGCTAATAACTAATTCAACATGAAGTGCAGGAACTGTAAAGTTGGTTTTTAACTTTCAACCAAGTGCAGACAGAAACTGAATTTGTTCCAGGAACTTAGATTACAATGATGACATGAACCCTATCTGGTACAAACTTAAGCTGGCCTGGTTTTGTTGAATTCTCATGAAGATACCATGACTTTCTCCATGTAAGAATTCTCTCTGCTGTCTCTATCTATGTCAGCTAGGAATCCTAAAGATACAGATAGCTCAATAGTCTGCAAATAACTTGGTAAATCTCTGAAGCTAGGAATGGTTCTGGGAAAGGATCATGATTCTCTGTGTACTGACAGAAAACTGTTTCAGTCACAGAGTAACTGCTCACCCCAACAATGAAATGCAATGGTTTTGTCTGGCAATTTGGCAAGAAGGTAAAATTAAGGCTGGATTACAGTATGCAATGGCCTTGTTCAATGTATAGGGCATTAAAACCAATTTGATTATTTCAGAGATTACAGTGTCTGTCACACTTGTCAGTGAATTTCCTGCCTTTTGATGACCTGTCTTAGAACTTAGAACTTGTTGCAATGGTGGGAAAAAAATTTCAGAAGTTTTGTTTGCATATTCTGTAACAAATACTTTAATTTTGCATATCAAGGTATGTGAAAGAGAAAATGAAAGTGTCCAGAGCATCATTTTTTGTGCAGGCAGATGCAAAACTTCTCTATCTACTTAGCTGATGCACTTTGATGTTCTATTTCATGACTCTAACAGAGTTCATCCAGCCTACCTGGAACATGACTGATAGGTCTACCTCAGATTTGATTGCCTGAATGTTTGCAATTGCAGACTGTAATTTGAGCTTTTGTGTTCACCATGCCATGAAGGCCAGTGTGCAGTGGTCATTTCTAAGCCCATAGATCCCACCACATGGCATAATCCCCCTAGCATGGCATAATGCAGCAGGCTGCCTATGGAGATATAATTTATAACCTTTGTGGCAGCAAAGTGGCACAATATGCTTATAAAACCTCTTCCTGGTTGTTTTCTGGTTGGGTTTTGCTTATTCCTAGAAACACCCACGCACCTGAAAGTCCTGATGAGAATAAATTTCCTTTTACACAACTCCTACTGGAGGGTAGGTAAGGCTGAGGTGAAGCCCACATTCCCAGAGTCCTTCTCCCTTCAGACTGAAGCTGGGGGAGGACCTGACTTTGAATTCAGAGCTGTTGTGAACCCTTTATACACATGTGTAGGTAAATAAATTATTACTCATGTTTCAAAGTACTGCTGGGGTTGAGTGGAAGTGATAAAAGCACTAAAGGCCTCCCTGCAGCCTAGTCTGAAATTCTGCTTCCCATCACTCCTAGGAGTCCTGTCCTAACAGCTTCTGCAGGCCACATCCATGCTGTGCAAATGCTGAGAGTGCAGAGCTCCCTGGGCTGGCTTTGAGCTGGCTTCAGACAGAGAAGCTGTGCAGCAAAGTCAGCACAGCACTGCCCACAGCCAGGGCACAGCAACTGTGTGTGCAACTCAGAGCTACCTGGTGGGGATGAAAGAGTCCACCCAGTGCAGTGCAATGGCCAGTGCAACCACTTCTGGGTCACTGACACACACCAAAGGCACACAGCTCCTGCTGGGGTGAAATGTTGTGGCTGTCTTGAAATCAGCATTAAGATACTTAAAAAATGCATGGTGTTCACCCACCCAGGCTCCTGAGCAGGTCAGAATGCCTAGGAGCTTCATTTTGTGATACAGTGTGGTTGTGTTCTCACCTACCTTCCAGCAAGGCTCCTCTTGAGCACAGCTCCAGATTGTGCAAGGAAGACTGGGCCTACTTGCAAAAGTGCTCTGAGGGCAGATGACTGAAAAGTGAGGAGGAAGTGGCTCAGAGGACCGGATGAACTGACACATGTTTTGTGAGAGGAAAGGGGCAGGAAAGTCCAGATGGAGCCCAGCTCCCCTTCCTTCTGGAGGCCCAAAGCACTGGAGTCTGCCCCTCTTTTCTTTGGTCAGGAGGTTGCAAAGAAATGAGGAATTTTTAAGGCTCTGCTTGAATAACAGGAAGATGTTTCTCTTCTCTGATTCCTTAGATACTTGACTAAGGAATGAGCAGGGTATCTTCACTTGACAACAAAGACTGAGGCTATTTTTTTTCCAGTGGAGCGGCTCCCTAGCAAGCTCCCAGGACAGGCAAGCTAAGGATATGAAGGAGGAAGTTTTGCACTTGAGAACCCTTTGCAGCACTCCAATGATGTGGCCTGGAAGTCTGCTAGCTCAGCTAGTTTGGGACTAACCCTGGTACTGCTCTGCGTGTTGTGTCTACTATCCCCAGTGTGGTTGCACAGAACACTAAGGCTGTATCTGATCTATCCTCCATTATTTCATGTAAAGTATCTGGACTAAGAAAACATGATAAATCTGCAGGGAATTTTTCTCTGACATAAGTCAATGGAAGTTAGTAGAAAGAAACTGGTGTATGGAGACGTTTGCAGGGTGTAGAGGCATTAATTTCATTTTCTGCAACAGATGCTACACATGTAAGCAGAAGCAGGAGATTCTTCTGCCTGATTTTGTGGGTTTGGACAGTTATTTCTGTCTTATTTTGCAGGAAGGGTGAGAGCAGATGATTCTAGTAGAATGGACATTTCTGTTTCTGTTGAAGAAATCCAAGTCCAGCATCAGATCATTCAAAGGTGCAAGACATTTTCTAATCTTCAGGAGTTAGTTATTAGTTAAAATGACACTACATAAAGCTTAGTATGTCTTTCAGTACTGTGTCTGCATTGCTCTAATTTTGCATGTTTACCACAATTCGTGATTTCTGTTTTATGCGGGTTGCTTGCTTTCTTATTTCAACAATATCTGGTGATAAGGATGTACACAGCCTATTTATGTGATAATTACTTCCTTTCCCTGCCTTCAATTGATATGAGGTAAGTTAAGATTAGTCCATCACAGCTATGTCAAGCATAAAACAGTTCAGCTAAAGTTGGTTTAATTAAGGTGTGTAAATCCAAAAGAATCTCTGTTATAACTACAGAAAGGTCAGTTTATTCATCAAACCTTATTTTTTTCCTGATAGCTTCAATTATTTTAATGTGCAGGATGGAATTTCCTGGCTTCATAGTGCTGTTCTTGACATTTTCTGAGGAAGGTAGACTTGATCTGGGGGATTCAGGATAGTCCAGAGGTAACGATCTCTATTCCAGTTTTTCTACTGTCTCATTCTGACACCTTTTCTTTTTATAAGTGAATTGTAAATGCTGCTTCTCTCTCAGACAAGCTCCACTCCCAAGGCTGTATGGATTCCATACATACAATGCCTGTGCTATGATGGGGATGCATAAATTGGAAATTGAGAACCCATGGGCTTCTCCCATGTAAGCAGACTTGCTGACCTAACAGTTCTTTTTTTCTGATTCTAATGTATAAAGAGAAATCCGCCCTGGTTGCTACAGCAGAACAAACAAGGCCTGTCTGGCACAGACTGATGGTATATGGTATCTATATGATCTGGAAAGCAGAGCCTTGACATCCCTGATTATTGAAAAATAATTTCTCAGCTTGCTGGCTACTATTCATATCATTGCAAAAGAAATGCATTTGCTTGGGTGGTTTTGCTCTGTAACAACAATGGCTAAAACATGAGATCTCAGAACCACATGACTTCATCTGGGACAAAACTCCAAATATCGCTGAATTTGGGAACTTGGCAATACTGACGTCACTTCAGGTGAAGAAAATAACATGATGGTACAAAGCTGGTAGTGACAATAAATTTGGGGTTTTATGTTTTAATCAGGTCAGAATTTTTAAACTAGATACTGGTGAATACAAGTGATGACATTTGACATTTGCAATATCCTGGTGTTTGGCAAGCTTGTCTGAATAGTAAGAAGAAAAAGCCAGTGAGTCAGAAGCTCAAAAATTGCAATTTGGGGACGTGCTTCCTCATCCTGCTCTGTTCTTTCTTTAGAAACTGCTGTAGCTACTCTTTGAGATAAAAATGCTGAAAGTAGAATGAAACAGCACTAAAATCCAGGAAATGCTGCAACTTGAAATTTGATGAGACAAAAGTGTGGTTCTGAGCAGAGCATTTTAAGCTTCCCACTTTGGGCTGCCTTTCTGAACCCTGTGCCCTTTGATTATAATGGGAACTTACAACCTGAGCCCTGCCAAAAAGGAACCATTTACCCTGATAAGCTATAAATACCAATAGTAGCTTAATAATGAGTTTGGCATGGCTTTCAGTGAGTATGCAGTAACAGTATCCAGATCACCTTTTCATTATATTATTGTGATCCAAATAACATCTGAACAGAGAATTAAATCTTCTGTGATTAAATATTCTGCTTGCTTTCAGGGTAGGTTGGGATACATATGTTTACTTCATTACCTAGACCAGCTCAAGCTTCCCAAATTTTCCCTGCCAAGACTTGGTTCAGTAGCACCATCTAGAAGACAGAATGACTGTAATATGAAATGGTATATATAGTTAATGCCTTGAAATCACAGAGGTTTTTTAGCACATATTAGTATTTGATTTCTCTGAGAATCAAAGATCTAAACTTAAGTCCAGAAGGATCAGAACAAACAGAACAAAAGTCACTGGAGAACACTTACAACAGTTGAGGGTCTGTATCCTACAGATACATCAAATCTTTTCACAGGTACTGTCTCAATGAGTAGAAAGAATGATCTGAGAACTCAAATCATGCAACTGTCTTAAAAATACCTGGTCCAGACAGCTGAAATTACTAATATTTGTTGCATTGGACTTTTAACCTGGTGAAGTTGACCACCCATACAATCTGTGAGAAGGAATCTGCAGAGTTACCGGCTGCCTTTTCTCCTCGGTTGATATCTCTGCTGAGAAATGTGTTATGAGCTCACCAGGAGTACTGAAAGACCAGAAATTACTTTAGAAGTAACATCTCATCTATGTTGCAGAGTTTTCCCATTGTATCTATTTACATTCCACCCTACTTTTCAGCTATTGTAGCAGGAGGATCTGAGAGATGGGTGTCTTGTTTCTTCTAGAGCAGAAAACTGATTCTTTTCATCTGTTCTATCCCCTGGGTTTTGCTGGAATTCACGGAGATCCAAAATGTCTCTTTCACAGCTGCTTCAAAACATGTTGTCTGACAATCCTTATTTTCCTCATTGCTCACTGTAAAAGACCAGGCAGTTGGGATTACGCACATTTGACTTGTGGGTCAAAAAAGCTCACTCCAGTTGCCTTTTCATCACCACCTTGTGGTCACACCAGATGATGCTGCCCTGTTTCAAATATACATTGAAACTAAATAGGAATGAAAATACATTGGAATAAAATACTTTATTGAGCCCAGAGCTGATTTTATTTGTTCAAAGGAGTAGAATTTGGCAAAGGTGGTGTGGTGTTAAAGTATTTTTGAAGGCCTACTTTTTATGAAACTTTAGGAGAAAGAATGTACCACTGTATGACTTTTACCCAATTGCTTGAATAGGTATGGCATAATAATTGGTCATCATTACATGCAAGTTTATTTTAAAATACTTAAATTGAAAAGCTTTATTAGATTTTTTTTATCCATGCTGACATTAACCTCCATTTAGACTCCTGTGAAGACTCATCTTTTTTAAGTAAGGTAAATTCTTTCTTCTGTACTTTTGAGAATAACAAAAGTGACAAAATATAATTTATTGAGGTTTTTTTGCACATTAATTCTAAAGACTTAAGAATTTAAGCATTGTAAGAATTCATGCTTCAACCCCATGGCATAAAACCTGAAACAAGCAGAACTAAATCAGAGGAACATTGCCTCTGATGTACTTGATAGCTATAATTTAAATTGTTGTTTTCAAATAAAACATTGAATTTGTAGTTGCCTCTCAGTGCAGTGTACATGAATGGTCCAGAACACAAAAACAGTTTTTATTGTGACAAGGTACATATAAGAAGGAGTTTCAAAATTCATATTTTTCCTCGTGTAATGGGCTGCCTGGTTTTGAAAACCGAGACTCACTGGTTTGCAGAGTTGTTTGTGCTTGCCCTGTTTCTTAACGTTGTGTTTAGATTACATTATCAGGCAACACATGAAATGAATAAACACTATTTGATTCAATGTAAGATAAACTCCTGATGTAGAGATATTAAGCAAATTACTTAACAGGAAAAAGTTGATATGCATGAGTTGAAATACCAGATGCAGTAAAAATAAGCAAGGGCCAACAAGCCTGCTGATAGAAAGACAGATAGCAGTAAGAGAAGATTAGGCAGGCACTATTATTTTTGTATTGTTAACACCAGGTGAATTGTAAGCATTTGCAATCTTTTCCTGAGAATTTGACACCTGACAGTTCCCAGTCTCTGAGATTGTCCCAGACAGATCCTTTTGTACTGTTGGTCAGGCTAGAACTTGAAGATTTTTAAATCCTTTTGCACAGAGGTAAGTAGGGCTCTCTCCAGGCTTAATATCCAAAGAGTAATCAAACTGAAGCAAAATCCAGTTTTGATCATGTGAAGAAGTCTAGATGCTGACGAAGTCTATATGAAGTCCTAGCACTACATTCACTTTAAATGCAGCCCTCTGGACCAAGGATGTCCTGCTCAGTGGTAGTTATGAGTGACACACAGCCCATTTTATGATCCTACCAATAGCAAAAAAACCTCAAATTTGTTATTAATTCCCTTTTATAGAAGATATTCCTGTAGTTGAAACTCTGACCTTTCACTCTGCTGTAAACAGGAGCTAACTCTGACTCCAATAGTGTTACTATGTTTGCAATCTCATTACTGACAGAAATCCAGATGAAGGCAGATATATGGATGTCTGTACACCTTGACAGATACCTCATAACCTTCTGGCTGTTTTACCAAGCTGGGCCCTATATAAAAACCCTTTTTAATTGTAGCTAAAATTTTCACCGATAATGCAATAGAGGATGGTGGTTGCATTCTTATGTCATTAGTTCTTTAGCAATTCTTTTGAATTCTAAAGAAAAAAAAGTATCTAAATCAGTCATAAGATTAAGACAAAAGTTTTCATTGGCCCTCAGAATTACATGTCTGAATGAGATGTCAAGGCTCATGTTAAATATCACATTCAGAAAATCTTGTCATAGTTTCAGCACTGAACCAAAAAGACATTACAAAAGGATGCAGTCCTTAGAACTACTTTTTAAGCACTTGCAGAAAAACTGTATGTACGCTCTGTGTCCTCGGTGATATTTATTTGGTATTTAGCTTTCAGAAGTTTAATATTTAGTTCATAAGATTTGTTGTAAGTTTTTTAAGTTGATACTGAGTTCTCATAGGTTTTTACTCCTCCTTGCACTCTGTTGTCCCAATGCCAGATGAAGGCAGTTAAATTCCAGAGGACTTGTGTCTCTGGTCAGTTCTTTCTGTCATATCATACAATTATCCTGGAGCATGTTTATCTGTGGAAGAGCAGTTCCAAAGAATAGCCTCACCTGCCCATTGCATTTGTGCTCCTCTCACACAAGGCACAAGCAGATTTTGCATTTAATATTCAGGCATGATCTTTCCTCTGTCTCATGTGAGTCTTCCATCCAGCCTGGCTTGTGCCAGATTCCTGTTGTGCAGTACATCTTCAGCAACCAGAGTCATGACTCTCTCTTCACTTCTGTACCATGACACCCCATTATTCCGGTGGATTAGGTCCCCGAATCTGGGCAGCTTCCACCCCTGTCATTTTGCAGAGCTGGGCTTCCTGTACCTTCTTTGCCATGCCTCTGTTATGGGGCTGATTTGTGGCTGATAAACCCCACAGCAAAGCTCAAATGGGGTAGGAGTTTCTTCTTGTCTGTGTTTCACATCAGAGAGAGTTTTCCTTTTCTGAGCTAGTGGAAAAAACATATTCTTTCTTTAGCACTGAAAATGTGAAAATTACATAGTCTCTCCCCAGTCCATCTACAAAATGGTGACAATATACAGTTTCTTACATTTGTGGTGTTGATGTTTTAGCAGTGAAGTGGTGCTCAGGCATTAGCAAGCGTGGAGTCCTGAGCCCATGTTCTGAAAACTGAAGGCTCCCAGATACTTCAAGAGAACACAAGGAATGGAGCAGAAATCATGGATACCTGGCACGTTCTCCTCAGGCTTGGGAACTGGTACCAATCCTGTTCCATATGCCTGTTCTAGTGCATACTGTCTATCTCTGGACAATTCAGCATAATCAGAAGCAAAACCACATAGCCTGGGGGAGCTTGGAGCACTTGTCAGGCCTATTTGTCCACTGGACACTTGCCTAAGTGAGAAGCTGTGCTGGAAAGAACCCTGCATTATTGTAAGTTGCACCTGCCCCTTCTGGCAAATATTGGAAGGCCTGACAGGATATCCTAGGTTTCTGTCCTTTTCTGCCCATCTCCAAAATACTAAAGCAATCACCAGACTTATCTCAGTGGTAGAGAGTCACTTGCTTAGATACATGATCAGCACTCTCATTTATAATAACTGAGCACCTTTTTGCTGCAGCAAGACCACTTTCACTCTGCGAACTTGATCTTCATGTTAATTTAAAATATATATTCAGGGCAGTGTAGCTTTCTGCTACAGGATTCTTTGTGGCTTTCAGTCATGCAGCTGCATTACCACAAAGAACTAATAGCAAACCAAATCTAGTTTTGTGAAGCGCTTACTGTGCTGCTTCTTAGTGCAAAAGGAAAATATTCTTTTTGCTCTGATGGCTGATTTACACACCACACTGTCTTTTTTATTAAAGAAACTTTCATAAAACACTTTTTAAAAAGTTTACACTGCTCAGAAACTCTACTGCCTACACAGGCACAGACAGAAACCTGCATGCTTAGGTGGTACCTCTTAGTATGTCCATCATTTCTCAAATACTTAATAAAACATGGATGTGGTTGTGCAGAAGGTTCTTTTAACTAACAGTCAAACTATTGATTATATTAGGTGGATGTTGCGGTGGTTCGGAACCAGAGGACTTCCGGACAGGTTCCACGGACAGAGGGTTTCCCCCCGGAGCTCCCAGGGGCAGCAGTTGGACCACCAATCCACGGACCCAAGCTCCTGCTATTGGTTACTGGACTTGTCTGTTATGTATTCCCGCTCTGGGAAATTCCCTGTCACTCCATAGTTCATTCGTTGTTCTCTCTGTTCCCCTCCCCTCCCTAAACCCCATTTGATCATGTACCCCAGCCCCTCCCCTGTATTGTCCCCTGCCCTCATCCTATTGGGTGTTGTTCCTCCCTTAAATACCGATGTAATAAGCTGCTCTTGGCTCTTGGTCCATGTGCTCCCTTTGGAGGCAATAAACCTACCGAAATCACATACCAAGAGACCTCCTTCTCTGGTAGTTCTTTGCTGTTTCACCACGCTCCGGGGGCAACATCTCCCCGGACCGAACGCGGGCCAGCTGTGCTCATAGTCAGCACTCCGAGGGTGCCTTCCCGAGGGCGAACGGCATCCTAGGATAGGGCTAGGACTCCGCTGCCGGTACCAGGGTGGGACTGAAGCAGGGAACGCAACAAGTGGCGCACCGAACAGAGACTCCGACCTCTCGGGGTTCCCTGCGAGCGACCTGGATACGCAGCAGCGGTCCGGACTGCGCCTTCGGGACGTCGCTCCCCTAGCGAGAACTTCCGCGTTTTAGCGGGGGGCTGGCAGGGGCCGTCAGCAACCGTTCTGGAGCGTCTGAAGTGTGTACGCTAGCTGAGCGAACTGACGAGACCAGAGACCCTTGCTCTTTTGGATGTTTCTCCCTCCGGAGCCGGTGACGGCAACTGAAGCCGGGATCGAGGAACCAAGACCCGCACGGAGCGGTGAGGTTTGGCGGCTGCGAGGCGCGGTGGGAAAGGACCAGGATCCGCGCGCGGCGGCGAAGCTCGGTGCCCGTGATAGCGGCGGGAAAGCCACCGAGAACCGAGCGCAGACGGTGAGGTCTAATCCGCGATAGGCAGCGGGAATCAGGCTCGAGGGAGAGTTTTGTACCGTATAAAAAGAGCAAGGAGGCTTTTATTCGGAGACAATGGGTATTAAGCTGTCCCGAATAGAGCAGGAGTTTTATGTCCAAGTTAAAGAGACCCTAAAGTTAAAAAACGGGAATGCTAATAAGAAGGCTTGGAAACGTTTTGTTAAATGGATCTTTGCCTATGTCCCTCTTGCTTCTGCTTCTTCTGTTAAAACTGAGTTTTTGGGAGTTAGTAGAAAAACGTTTAGAGGCAGTGGAGAGAGGGGGTGATGTTTCTGTCCGAAAATTTTTCCCGTTGTTGATTGTAATTTGTTATACTTTGCGTAATTGTCCTGAAAGTTCGAAATCCCCGACTCACCCACCCCACGTTCCTAATTCCCCTTTTCCCAATCCCTCTTCCCCGCCCACAGCCAAACTCGCGCCGGCTGCGCTCCCCCATTGTTCCGAGTTTAAAGATGGCGGCGGCCTCGTGGCGCCGTGCCTACACCCCTGCGCCCACTGCGCAGTCTCACGCCGAAAGCCCACGAATCCTCCCAGCCCCTCCCACGGCTCCTTCCCCTTCGCGTTGATTGGCCCCGCGTCGGGCTCCCCCCCCGCGGCCGATGATGTCTTCGCGTCGGGTCCCTCCCCTCGCGCCGGAGATCCCTGCCCCAGCCCGAGGGAGATCCCCGCCCCACCACGGGCCCGGACTGTCCATACCAACTGCAGTCCCGCCCCTAACCACCGCCCACTTCCAGATCCCCACACCCTCCCCTTCAGCTCCCATGAATGTGAAAGGGCTGCAGTCTGCGATGCGGTCAGTCAATCAAGTCCTGCAGCAGCCTCGGTTGTCCACAGCTCTCAGGGTAACAATCCCAAATGGGAACCACTGTCACCTGCAGCCTTGCGGGAACTTTGTAAGGTAGAGAGAGAGTTCGGGAGAAATTCCCCTTACTTCAAAAGTGTACTGAATTCCACCTTCAATGCAGTAGTGCTAGTCCCATCTGATATAAAAACAATCATGACAAGTATTTTAGTAGAAGCTCAGTATTGGGTGTGGGAAAAGATGTGGAAGCAGCAGCTTCAAAGCCTGCTGAACAGTTCTAATCACCCTCCACCTAAGTCTTCCACAGGCTCCTGGACACCACATGCTCCATCCCATTCGGGAAACGGATCGGCACCGTGCTCCTCAAAGAAATTAAAAGCTGAATCCACTGTGTCCTGCTCTCCATCACCACCCATGCCACTGGAGACCCCATCAGAGGTGATCTCAGATGACCAGTCACTTGAACCACGATGGCTGAAGTTAGTAGGCATCACAACTCTCCACCCAACACATCCACCAGAGCAGATCCAGTCGCATCCACCAACAGATGCTGCTCCACAGAGATCAGCGTGGAAGAGAAGGAAAAAGAAAACTCCAAACTTTGACAGTCATCAAGAAAAATCACTGAGACCCTTCTTCTTGATATCTTCCCCTTAGACTCTCCTGAAACCTACCCCATGTACCTCCCATACCCCAATCATTCCCAGTCCTGTAGAGAGACAATGATTTAACAATGTTTGTTTGTTTATTTGCAGATTTTCAAGACTTTGCTTTGGATTTTAGTTATTATCTTCATTGTACTAACAAATCACTTTCTTTAAGTAAAAAGACAGGGGGAGATGTTGCGGTGGTTCGGAACCAGAGGACTTCCGGACAGGTTCCACGGACAGAGGGTTTCCCCCCGGAGCTCCCAGGGGCAGCAGTTGGACCACCAATCCACGGACCCAAGCTCCTGCTATTGGTTACTGGACTTGTCTGTTATATTTCCCCGCTCTGGGAAATTCCCTGTCACTCCATAGTTCATTCGTTGTTCTCTCTGTTCCCCTCCCCTCCCTAAACCCCATTTGATCATGTACCCCAGCCCCTCCCCTGTATTGTCCCCTGCCCTCATCCTATTGGGTGTTGCTCCTCCCTTAAATACCGATGTAATAAGCTGCTCTTGGCTCTTGGTCCATGTGCTCCCTTTGGAGGCAATAAACCTACCGAAATCACATACCAAGAGACCTCCTTCTCTGGTAGTTCTTTGCTGTTTCACCACGCTCCGGGGGCAACATCTCCCCGGACCGAATGCGGGCCAGCTGTGCTCATAGTCAGCACTCCGAGGAAGTCTTCCAGATCGCGAACGGCTTCCTAGGGTAGCGCTAGGACTCCGCTGCCGGTACCAGGGTGGGACTGAAGCAGGGAACGCAACAGGTGGAAATCTGACTTTTGCCTGTGTTCTTTAGATGTACAGCTGACGAGAGAGTGGCTGTGAGGGAAAGAGCATAAGAAATGTCCCGGGGACAGGGGATGTCAAAACCTCCAAAATCAGACCATAACTGGTTTGTCTCTGCCTCTTGCTGTATGTAGTCATTGATGTGGTCATTCTTCTGGTCATAAGAAAAGAGCTTGGTATGTCAGGGCATGCAAAGAAAACCAAAACACAGAGGTTTTCATCCAATACAGACATACTATGGCTTCTGTGAAAATTCCCAACACTGATTGCAACTTCATGTGGCTCAGTGATACAGGACCAAAAAAAAAATGGACAGAAACATATCCATAGCATCTGCTTGTTTCCAAAGAACAATTTGATTTATTTATGTCCCAGAAGCAAGAACAACCATAGAATTTCTCTGTAGCAAAAGCATTCTTGCAATGTCTCCCTTCTCAAGGGGCACACTCACTGCCAGATTCAAGGCCTCCCAGACAGTAAAGGATATACTAAATGCTTAATAAAATGAAGGTTTACCTACTTTGGACACAGGTAATTCCAGTAATGAAACTGTGCAGTGCTCCTTCTCACCAATGGCTAGAAGGGGCCAGCTAGAAGTAGTTGCCACTGGTCATAGTGCTGACACACCTAGAAGCAAAAGCAGAAAGAAAGGTTAGTGCATGACTTTCTGCTTCAACCATTGGCTCTGCTGGTTTTGACCCATTTCCTGAGAAAAGTGTCTCTATGTGGAATACTGTAAAGTGAAACTCAAGGATCTCAGTGCCACAGACTCCTGGGACCTGTCCACACAGGGAAGGTAAAGTCAGACAGTTTTTTCCCAGCTCTTCACCCTTGTCATCTTTCTGGCTCAGAGTCTTCTCTTTCAGGCTAATGTGACCTACACGGAGACAGACTTTACAAGCCAGTTTCTAAAGCAAGCTCATTCTGCATGGGGAATATGGACTAAATGGGAACACTTGTTTGTCACTCTTCCTCAGTTTCTTCAGCAGTATTTGGGATTTGGTTCGATGGTCATGGTTATAGGTTTCTTCTTGAGATACTTCTATAGGACTTTTCCCCTGAATCCTAGAGGCTCATGACAAATCTAGCAACCCTAAATCCCCCTGGCTTGGGAAATACAATAAGTCTTGTTCTCTGTCCTGTTAGTCACCTAGGCCTGTGTCACTCTCACTCCATTTCCCTTTTCTGAAATGGCAGGCCTAGCCCTTTGGTTTTATTTTGCTCCTACTTAAAGGCTTAGGATTGGCTTGAATTTTACTTTATGCAGATATCTTCCTGTCTTTAGTAATCTATCTGTTTCAAAATTATATAATTGCTTTTGCCAAAGACTCCTAGGGTCTGGGTCTACACTCACATATCTGTGTATAATGTCTTATAGCAGCACAGGACTATACCTCTGCTTTCATTCTCTGCGTGTCCCCTTGGGAAGAAAGGAACATACATGACTGTCTTCTTCGGGAAGAAAGACTCAGTGAATAGTGCACTGCATGTATGAAGTCTTTGTCCCTTGATTGATTCTGGCCAGGCCTTTATGGGGACTCAGCACTAACAAAAAGGCAAACACTACAAAACATTAACAACCAAATCTTAGATATGTCACTGCTACAGGTTTACAAAGGAAAAAATGAAAGATTATCTACACTTTCTGGTATGAGTAAAATGTTATTGAATTATTAATCTAAATGAAAAAGTAAATGAAAAATAAATCAGGCTGAGGCAGATATTTACCACACGTAATTCCAACCCAAACTCATAACATTTGATAATATTATGAACTGTAGAGAACAGACATTTGTAATTGCAACTGTTGCACGCCCTTAAGAGCTGACTGTATCAGTCCTATCTGCAAGCACTCACTCATGATTCTGCACAGGACTTGCATAAAGCCTACTTGTAAAAAAAAACATGGTACAGTTTCACCAGATGAAAAGGCTTTTCCTGCTACTCATGTTTCAGGGTGTTCTTTTCTGGATTAAAGCTTTTTAAACTCTGCTTTTCAATCTAATCCCTTCCCAAAGTGACATTTCACTTAGCAGAAGGTCCTGAAGCCACTGCTATGGCATCCATTAGTCCCAGTGCATGGAAGAAAAGGGTCCCTGGATTAAGATGCCACACTCTGTAGCCTAAACTAAGTTCAGCCTTGCTCCAGATTTCAGACTTCCTTTTTTCTACCGAGCAGGTAACTGCATACAGTTTTCTAACTATAATCCTATGTATATTAGAAGTGCTCTTGTGTGAGTAAACATGCTGAAAATCAAGAGATGCTTACCTGGCAAGGTATTGCTCACTTAGAATAGGTAGAATGGAGGCCTCTGGAGAACTCACACACTGAAAAGATGGGGGTGGATTTTTCACAGTCCTCTGATGGACGGACACACTGAGTAAAACATAAAGAACCTGCGGTCACAGATCTGCTGCCTTGCAAATAAGCATGTGTGGCAGGGGAAGACTTGAAACTCACTGATCTCTGTTTTGGTAATGGAAAGTTAGAAGTAATGACTTGTTTTCTCGCAAGAAGCTCCACTTACCCCTTGCTCACTTTGTACCATTAGTGTAAAAATACTACATACTACATCAAGAAAATGATAGGAAAAAATAGCAAAGAAATTCATATGTTAAATGCACATTATTAAAGGTTTGAAGATTAAGCAGTTGGAAGCAGTAAGACAAGGCCCAAACATTGCATAGCATATGTGCATTATTTTACAGTCAGTAATTAGTCACAATGTGGCAGTGTACACAAACCACAGGGAAAGACTATGCAGAAAGAATTAGCAAGGGACTGATATTTTGACCATCTGTGGCTGGGCCTTCACTGGAATGACCTGCAGCTGAGGCAAACTGTGTCTGTAGGAGAAAAGAAACTGCAGGGGAAACAGCTTTATTAGAAGTTCTGGTGATAGCCTTTTACTTGCTTGACACAGATACCATGCTGGAACTTGGAGTAGTGTTTTCTCCTGGTCTGAGGTGTGCTCTCTTTCCTCCTCCAAGAGGGTTCAAGAATGGATTATCTGGAAATGGGCAAAGCTCCAGTCTGTTTGTGATCCTGTGGGGTCCAGGGTGCGATGCTGAGCCTCGCTGTCCTTGAGAGAAGTGAAACCTGTGGCTGGATTTGTAGAAAGGAGCTGTTAAAAGAGATGCTGCCACTTTCTTTTCTCTCATGGTCTGGCTGGATACCCCCATCTGCAGTGATGATGTTACTGCTTCAGTCAGCCTGACAGGCAGGGAAGGATCAGGGCAGCTTCTCTGTGGCACTTGGGAAATTCTGACCTAGACTAGTGATGGCTCCTGGCTGTAGCAAGTTGCTGGGACTCAAAGTTAAAAGAAATTTTTAGTACAAGTACACTTGTCTTCTGCAGAGAATACTTTTGTTTTTCTGGATGATATCCAAATCTGATATGCCTTGTTGAAGGCATGTGACTTGGCCTGTGTCTCACTGGGCAAAGGTCCCAAACAGCCACTTGGATCTTGAGTGTGCTCCCAAACAACCTCCTGTCCTCAGCTTCACATGTCAAAAAAGCATAGTTTGATCCACTTTGCTCTGAGCAGCTTCTGTTATGAGATTTTCATCATAAGAATTTTTGCCTACCTATTTATTTTGAGGAAAATCTCGTTAACAGTGCCCAAACACAGAGAAATCATCAGTTTGCATCAGGCTGAGAAGTCACGTAAAAGCAACTGGCATGCGTGGGCATGTAGTTGGAAACCTCTAGATTTGGGGATTCTTTTTTCCCTAACAAAAGATGAACATTTTCCTAAGCTGCTCCCTGCCATCTGTCTCCCCAAATACAAACCCCTATAACAGTCTCTTCTTCTTCCCTATTTCTGCCCAAGAGTGGATGAAGAAAGGTCACTGTGATACTTTCTCTGCTGTGAGTTTGACGTGTGATTTCATGGCAAGGAAATCTGAAGAGCAACCCCCTGACTGGCCTTGTCCTTCTGGAAGACTTCCTATTCTTGGAGAACACAGAACGTTTTTCCTTTAGTTGACATTAGGAGGTTTTGGCTAGGCTATTTTTTGTTTTGGTTGCTGTTGTTTTGAGGAAGACAATAGTTTAATACTGGTATATGTGGGGGGGGGGGGGGGGGGGG